>JAKCPI010031794.1:0-77233 GCA_023213315.1 Euborellia annulipes | reverse complement strand
ACAAAAAGTCTTATGGAAATGGGAAGATGATAATTTGCCAGGACAACCAGCTAATGTTCGTATAGGAAAGTGGCTGCCGCAAAGTGATTTACTAAGTCACCCTAATATTAAACTTTTCATCACTCATGGAGGATTACTTAGTAGTCAGGTAAAGTATATTTATAAAGCTTATTTAATTATATAGAGATTAGAATTTATTATAAATACTAGTTTAAAAGTAAATAATTCTTACTTTCTCTGTATATTAAAGATGAATCTTTAACACTTGAGAAGTTTTATAATTCCATTCCGTGTTATTTATCTTCTCCAATGGATTTGATGTTTGATCCTGGTTTTTCACGAGTTTAATTAATTTTCTTGCTTGTCTCCTGCTTTATATTTTTGCGCTTTAGACGTGTTATGAAGCTGAAAAAAAATTTAAAAAAAAGATTAGAAAAAATATAAATAAAATGAGAGAAAGAAAGTAATCCATAAATAAATGAAACTAAATTTGCATAAAAAAAAAAAAAAATTTTTTTTTTTTCCCCCCTATTTTTTTTTTCATCTTACCTTCACTCCCCCCCAACCACCCCTTTTCTCTTTTTGAATGACAAAAATATTAAGAATTTAATGATTTCCCACTCTCTGTTTGTCATTGAAAATGTATAGAAAAAAGCAATAAATTTATTTTTTTTAGGAAGGGACGTATTATGGAATTCCTTTAATCGGCATCCCAGTATTAGGAGACCAGCTTCTAAATATGAAAAAGATCGTGTCAAAAAGGTTTGGGAATTACGATTGAATTGGAAAATATCACTGAGACTTCAATGACTTGGGCGATAGAAGAAATCCTAAACAACCCTTCTTATAAAGAGAAAGCCCAGCACTTGTCGAAAATATTTCGGGACAAACCGATGACTCCATTAGAGACTGCTGTCTTTTGGACAGAATATGTTCTTAGACATAAAGGAGCCCCGCATTTAGCCAATCCTGCTAAATACTTATATTGGTTTCAAAGAGAGCTTTGGGACGTCTATTTTATTCTCCTTTCTGTTTCTAGTCTGATAGTTTATATAGTTGTACGTTTATTTAAAAATATTTTCATTTTGTAGAAAAAAGTCTAAAAAAGAGTAAAATAATATTATTTTATGTCTTAACAAATAATGTACATAAAATTTCATTTAAATAAAATAGTAATTTTAATATAATATCTGTTTGAATCCTAAAAACCTTTACTTATGTTATCTTATGTAACCATGCTCATTTTTTTAGCTCTAAAGTGACTAATGGCTAATTATAATTATAGCCGTAACGTCTCTATTTACTCCTCATCTTTCATTTAACATTGAGCCGCTTTTTAATTTCCTTTTCAACTTATGGGAGAAAATAAACCAGCGGTTGCTTTCTACATTAAACTAATTTATTTGGTCAATAAATATTTCGGATTGCCTAATTCTAATTTTTCCTCAGTGCTCAAATTATACATATGAGGAACGTATTTTAAAAATAATAAAATTTAACATGAGAAGCCATTCTACAATTAGAGAGGAAGTTTTTGATGAGCAAGCTCTTGAAGGAAACATTTTTTTCTTTCTCATGTTAAATTTTATCATTTTAAAACACGCTCCACAGATGTATAATTTTATGCACGAATGATGGATTGCGTTAGGTAAGTCGAAATATTTGCCAAATAAATTATTTTATGTGGACAGCAACCGCTGTTTTATTTTCTCCCTAACTCTAATTGTCTCAGCATATTCTTCTATAAATAATATTGACCTAGCCTAGACAATTAAAATTTAAAACTGGGAAAATCAAATGGCCAAAAAAAGCGAAGAAAAATCAATTATAATTAATTACTGTATAAACTTTGGGAAGCTCAATTTTTTTTATAATTCTGATATAATCATATTATTGTGCCAAGATAACGATTTATCTCAGTCTCTTTATAAATAGAACGAAACTTTTCAAAAATCACTTATCTTTTAATGTTTCTTTTAGAAGAAAAGAATAATTAATGATGATGAATGTTAAAATATTAATCTTTCTTTTAACACTCGGTATAGGAGTGAGTAATGCCGCTCATATTTTGGCCACCTTTGCCTTTACGGGCAAAAGTCACACAATTTTCTTCAATGGACTTTTACATGAGCTTGCTCAAAGAGGTCATCATGTCACAGTGATCTCATCTTTTCCATCTGGAGCAAAAATTGACAATTTGGAAGAAATCATTTTTGAAAGAGGACTAGGTAAATTTTTATTTAATTCATCATATTAAATAAAAGAGTGATTGCAGCTACATTTATTTCATTTATTAGTCACTTCAAGCCGACGTTTCGGTCAGACATAAGACCATCCTCAGGGCTGAAGAGTGTCAACAAAATTCCTCAAACAGTCGAATGGTGCAATAGTGTAAATTATATCTTGCTATTTAATAAGGCCTTATTCGACTGTTTGAGGAATTTTATTGACACGCTTCAGCCCTGAGGATGGTCTTATATCTGACCGAATCGTCGGCTTGAAGTGACTAATAAACTAATTAAACGTAGCTGCAATCGCTCTTTTCATTAATCCTTACTCCAAGATCTACTCAGCTATCCACTTCTCACTAATATATTATTATATGTTCGCTTTCCCATTTTTCTTTTCTTTCTATAAATACAATTCTTTCTCGTGTTAGTTTGTCCCTCGTTGTGATCACAGATTGATCATACACATATAAAGATAGGATAGCTCCACCTAAAAAATTATTTGTTTGCATTAAAAAGTTTTTTAATTTTTTTAATCTTGTACTCCCGATAATTCGTACCAAACCGTCCGTCGCTTGGCGATACGAATATCGGGATTCTACTGTACTTTAAAATTTATTTTAAGGTGGGGGGAGGGGGGGGAGTTGATCTGATTGTCTAAAACCTCGCCATGAAATTTTTTTATTTTTGGGAGGGAGCCTGAATTTCTTTTTTATACAACATTTGAACCCTAAACAGTAATATAATTTTTCATTATTTTTTAGAAATTGAAAATTTTTTAGAAATAAAGGAGCAAATGAAAAGCTTAAGTTTTGTTTCCTTAATGCAAAATTCTATGGTGAAATCATGTCATAATTCTTTAAATAATACTAAAGTACAGCCATATATTAGAGGTGAAAGGCCGGTGGATTTGATAATTACTTCAGGAGCTTTTGGAGAATGTCATTTAGGATTTCTTCATGTATATAAAGAAGCACCTTTGATTCAAGTAAGTGGCTGATGGTTGCATTAAATAATTTTGGACTGTATCGTTGTTTTGTTAAAATAAATTTAATAATTTATTCTTAATTTTACAATAATTTAGATGATTCCTTTAGAAGGATGGAGTTGGATACTAAATAATTACGGAAATCCTTTGGAATTAGCAACAATTCCAGATCACTTTTTAGCTTATACTCAAGAGATGTCATTAAAAGAGCGAATATTTAATTATTTTGCGGCAATAGGATGGTTTGTAATTCATAATATCTATCTTACACCATTGGCGCAAGAAGTCATGCAACAGTATTTTGGTCCAGATGTTCCACATATAAACGACTTGCTGTTGAAGAGTTCTTTGTTAATAATGAATAGCGATATTACTTTGGGAAATGCCAGAGCATATTCTTCTAATATTATTCCAGCAGGTGGAATGCACATAGTCAAATCTAAACCACTTCCTCAAGAACTAAAGAAGTGGCTTGATGACGCCCCAAATGGAGTAATATATTTTAGTTTGGGAACGAATGTAAGAAGTATCGATCTCCCTAAAGAAACTGTAGAAATGCTTTTAAAAACGTTCAAAAAATTAAAACAAAAAGTCTTATGGAAATGGGAAGATGATAATTTGCCAGGACAACCAGCTAATGTTCGTATAGGAAAGTGGCTGCCGCAAAGTGATTTACTAAGTCACCCTAATATTAAACTTTTCATCACTCATGGAGGATTACTTAGTAGTCAGGTAAAGTATATTTATAAAGCTTATTTAATTATATAGAGATTAGAATTTATTAAAAATACTAGTTTAAAAGTAAATAATTCTTACTTTCTCTGTATATTAAAGATGAATCTTTAACACTTGAGAAGTTTTATAATTCCATTCCGTTTTATTTATCTTCTCCAATGGATTTGATGTTTGATCCTGGTTTTTCAGGAGTTTAATTAATTTTCTTGCTTGTCTCCTGCTTTATATTTTTGCGCTTTAGACGTGTTATGAAGCTGAAAAAAAATTTAAAAAAAAGATTAGAAAAAATATAAATAAAATGAGAGAAAGAAAGTAATATAAATAAATGAAAAAATTTCATAAAAAAAAAAAAAAATAATGACAAAAATTTAAGAATTTAATCATTTCCCACTCTCTGTTTGTCATTGAAAATGTATAGAAAAAAGCAATAAATTTATTTTTTTTTAGGAAGGGACGTATTATGGAATTCCTTTAATCGGCATCCCAGTATTAGGAGACCAGCTTCTAAATATGAAAAAGATCGTGTCAAAAGGTTTAGGAATTACGATTGAATTGGAAAATATCACCGAGACTTCAATGACTTGGGCGATAGAAGAAATCCTAAACAACCCTTCTTATAAAGAGAAAGCACAGCACTTGTCGAAAATATTTCGGGACAAACCGATGACGCCATTAGAGACTGCTGTCTTTTGGACAGAATATGTTCTTAGACATAAAGGAGCCCCGCATTTAGCCAATCCTGCTAAATACTTATATTGGTTTCAAAGAGAGCTTTGGGACGTCTATTTTATTCTCCTTTCTGTTTCTAGTCTGATAGTTTATATAGTTGTACGTTTATTTAAAAAAATATTTTCATTTTGTAGAAAAAAGTCTAAAAAAGAGTAAAATAATATTATTTTATGTCTTAACAAATAATGTACATAAAATTTCATTTAAATAAAATAGTAATTTTAATATAATATCTGTTTGAATCCTAAAAACCTTTACTTATGTTATCTTATGTAACCATGCTCATTTTTTTAGCTCTAAAGTGACTAATGGCTAATTATAATTATAGCCGTAACGTCTCTATTTACTCCTCATCTTTCATTTAACATTGAGCCGCTTTTTAATTTCCTTTTCAACTTATGGGAGAAAATAAACCAGCGGTTGCTTTCTACATTAAACTAATTTATTTGGTCAATAAATATTTCGGATTGCCTAATTCTAATTTTTCCTCAGTGCTCAAATTATACATATGAGGAACGTATTTTAAAATAATAAAATTTAACATGAGAAGCCATTCTACAATTAGAGAGGAAGTTTTTGATGAGCAAGCTCTTGAAGGAAACATTTTTTTCTTTCTCATGTTAAATTTTATCATTTTAAAACACGCTCCACAGATGTATAATTTTATGCACGAATGATGGATTGCGTTAGGTAAGTCGAAATATTTGCCAAATAAATTATTTTATGTGGACAGCAACCGCTGTTTTATTTTCTCCCTAACTCTAATTGTCTCAGCATATTCTTCTATAAATAATATTGACCTAGCCTAGACAATTAAAATTTAAAACTGGGAAAATCAAATGGCCAAAAAAAGCGAAGAAAAATCAATTATAATTAATTACTGTATAAACTTTGGGAAGCTCAATTTTTTTTATAATTCTGATATAATCATATTATTGTGCCAAGATAACGATTTATCTCATCTCTTTATAAATAGAACGAAACTTTTCAAAAATCACTTATCTTTTAATGTTTCTTTTAGAAGAAAAGAATAATTAATGATGATGAATGTTAAAATATTAATCTTTCTTTTAACACTCGGTATAGGAGTGAGTAATGCCGCTCATATTTTGGCCACCTTTGCCTTTACGGGCAAAAGTCACACAATTTTCTTCAATGGACTTTTACATGAGCTTGCTCAAAGAGGTCATCATGTCACAGTGATCTCATCTTTTCCATCTGGAGCAAAAATTGACAATTTGGAAGAAATCATTTTTGAAAGAGGACTAGGTAAATTTTTATTTAATTCATCATATTAAATAAAAGAGTGATTGCAGCTACATTTATTTCATTTATTAGTCACTTCAAGCCGACGTTTCGGTCAGACATAAGACCATCCTCAGGGCTGAAGAGTGTCAACAAAATTCCTCAAACAGTCGAATGGTGCAATAGTGTAAATTATATCTTGCTATTTAATAAGGCCTTATTCGACTGTTTGAGGAATTTTATTGACACGCTTCAGCCCTGAGGATGGTCTTATATCTGACCGAATCGTCGGCTTGAAGTGACTAATAAACTAATTAAACGTAGCTGCAATCGCTCTTTTCATTAATCCTTACTCCAAGATCTACTCAGCTATCCACTTCTCACTAATATATTATTATATGTTCGCTTTCCCATTTTTCTTTTCTTTCTATAAATACAATTCTTTCTCGTGTTAGTTTGTCCCTCGTTGTGATCACAGATTGATCATACACATATAAAGATAGGATAGCTCCACCTAAAAAATTATTTGTTTGCATTAAAAAGTTTTTTAATTTTTTTAATCTTGTACTCCCGATAATTCGTACCAAACCGTCCGTCGCTTGGCGATACGAATATCGGGATTCTACTGTACTTTAAAATTTATTTTAAGGTGGGGGGGGGGGGGGGGGAGTTGATCTGATTGTCTAAAACCTCGCCATGAAATTTTTTTATTTTTGGGAGGGAGCCTGAATTTCTTTTTTATACAACATTTGAACCCTAAACAGTAATATAATTTTTCATTATTTTTTAGAAATTGAAAATTTTTTAGAAATAAAGGAGCAAATGAAAAGCTTAAGTTTTGTTTCCTTAATGCAAAATTCTATGGTGAAATCATGTCATAATTCTTTAAATAATACTAAAGTACAGCCATATATTAGAGGTGAAAGGCCGGTGGATTTGATAATTACTTCAGGAGCTTTTGGAGAATGTCATTTAGGATTTCTTCATGTATATAAAGAAGCACCTTTGATTCAAGTAAGTGGCTGATGGTTGCATTAAATAATTTTGGACTGTATCGTTGTTTTGTTAAAATAAATTTAATAATTTATTCTTAATTTTACAATAATTTAGATGATTCCTTTAGAAGGATGGAGTTGGATACTAAATAATTACGGAAATCCTTTGGAATTAGCAACAATTCCAGATCACTTTTTAGCTTATACTCAAGAGATGTCATTAAAAGAGCGAATATTTAATTATTTTGCGGCAATAGGATGGTTTGTAATTCATAATATCTATCTTACACCATTGGCGCAAGAAGTCATGCAACAGTATTTTGGTCCAGATGTTCCACATATAAACGACTTGCTGTTGAAGAGTTCTTTGTTAATAATGAATAGCGATATTACTTTGGGAAATGCCAGAGCATATTCTTCTAATATTATTCCAGCAGGTGGAATGCACATAGTCAAATCTAAACCACTTCCTCAAGAACTAAAGAAGTGGCTTGATGACGCCCCAAATGGAGTAATATATTTTAGTTTGGGAACGAATGTAAGAAGTATCGATCTCCCTAAAGAAACTGTAGAAATGCTTTTAAAAACGTTCAAAAAATTAAAACAAAAAGTCTTATGGAAATGGGAAGATGATAATTTGCCAGGACAACCAGCTAATGTTCGTATAGGAAAGTGGCTGCCGCAAAGTGATTTACTAAGTCACCCTAATATTAAACTTTTCATCACTCATGGAGGATTACTTAGTAGTCAGGTAAAGTATATTTATAAAGCTTATTTAATTATATAGAGATTAGAATTTATTAAAAATACTAGTTTAAAAGTAAATAATTCTTACTTTCTCTGTATATTAAAGATGAATCTTTAACACTTGAGAAGTTTTATAATTCCATTCCGTTTTATTTATCTTCTCCAATGGATTTGATGTTTGATCCTGGTTTTTCAGGAGTTTAATTAATTTTCTTGCTTGTCTCCTGCTTTATATTTTTGCGCTTTAGACGTGTTATGAAGCTGAAAAAAAATTTAAAAAAAAGATTAGAAAAAATATAAATAAAATGAGAGAAAGAAAGTAATATAAATAAATGAAAAAATTTCATAAAAAAAAAAAAAAAAATAATGACAAAAATTTAAGAATTTAATCATTTCCCACTCTCTGTTTGTCATTGAAAATGTATAGAAAAAAGCAATAAATTTATTTTTTTTTAGGAAGGGACGTATTATGGAATTCCTTTAATCGGCATCCCAGTATTAGGAGACCAGCTTCTAAATATGAAAAAGATCGTGTCAAAAGGTTTAGGAATTACGATTGAATTGGAAAATATCACCGAGACTTCAATGACTTGGGCGATAGAAGAAATCCTAAACAACCCTTCTTATAAAGAGAAAGCACAGCACTTGTCGAAAATATTTCGGGACAAACCGATGACGCCATTAGAGACTGCTGTCTTTTGGACAGAATATGTTCTTAGACATAAAGGAGCCCCGCATTTAGCCAATCCTGCTAAATACTTATATTGGTTTCAAAGAGAGCTTTGGGACGTCTATTTTATTCTCCTTTCTGTTTCTAGTCTAATAATTTATATAGTTGTACGTTTAATTAAAAAAATATTTTCATTTTGTCTAAAAACAAAAAAGTCTAAAAAAGAGTAAAATAATATTATTTTAAATGTCTTACTTAACAAATAATGTACATAAAATCTCATTGAAATAAAATAGTAATTCTAACATAATATTTGTTTGAATCCTAAAAACCTGAGATACCTAAAGCAATGGCTTATTCAATGATACACGTAATTAATTAAAATTTTGCCTTTTCGACGTATGTTACATAAACAAATTTTTTAGATAAAGAAATACAAAGTCTACTAAATATATTTTTTTTTAAACACTTAAACCATTTGGTATCCAAAAGGCTTATATTTACCGATAAGTGAGGTTTGGAGGACAGCAGCCAGGAAGGTAGCCTCTATTTAATGAAACAGACTCCTTCTGTTTCATTAAATAGAGGCCACCTTCCTGGCTGCTGTCCTCCAAACCTCACTTACTGATATCTCACAGCCACATCTCTCCAATTGTTTATATTTACCGATTTTTTTTTTCAACGAAAACATGTCATAATTCTTTAAATAAAGTTAAAGTTTCCCATTCACACAGTCTTCTCGGCAACTCAGGCCATATAAGACTAATCGATACTCATTATTTGTTAATTTATATATTAGGGTCCAGGCATTCTTATTTAAGCTATTTGGTATCCAAAAGGCTTAAATAAAATCATCGGACGGCCTGGGATCCGGACCCGCGACCCTCGGTATAGAAGGCAGACGGGCTACCAACTATACTAAGCTCGAGAGCCTACTAAATATTTAATCTCTGTGTATTATTATCAATTAGGATCCACATAATAAAAAACTCAAGAGTCACAAAATAAATTTTAATAAGATAAATATTCAAAATTCCTTAATCAATATACTGTAATTATTGTAAATATTTAATCATTAGCAAAAACATTGAGTAAATTTTAAAATTTTATTTATCACATTCTAAGTTTATTGAATCAGTGATAAATAAAAAAAATAACGAGATAAGAATCTAATCTTTGTTTTATATATAAATGGATTCATAAAATAAACATTAGTCTTCGGTTATTGATTGACTTTGTTTGGGTGAACAGTAAAAAAATGAAGCTTACAAGGATATTTTTTATAATTTCTACTATATTTACGATATTTTTAACTTCAACAAAGAGCGCTCGTATTTTAGCCACTTTCCCATTCACAGGCAAAAGTCACACAATTTTTTTCAATGTACTTTTACATGAACTTGCACGAAAAGGTCATGAGGTCACAGTGGTCAGTTCTTTTCCAACTGGAGCCAAAATTGATAACTTGAAAGAAATCTATTTTGATAGAGGAATAGGTAAGTGAAACATCTACCTAGGCCCTATATAGCTTCGAGATTATAAATGTCCCGAAGAAATATAAAAACATTTTAATCACATTTTTTTTTACAGAGAATCCTAATATGTTTAAATTGAGAGATGAAATGAAAGGTTTGGGATTCATTAATATATTTACAGAGTTTTTAACGAAAACTTGTCATAATTCTTTAAATAATTCCCAAGTACAAACATTCGTTAAAGGAGAGAGTCCAGTGGATCTTATAATAACATCAGGTTTTTTTAGCGAATGCCATCTTGGATTTCTTCATGTTTATAAAGATGCACCATTAATTCAAGTAAGAATATAAAAATAACAAATTTAAAAACAAACTGATAATAATGTAATATATTAATTATTTAGATGATCCCGTTGGAAGCATTTAGTTGGAGATTAATGGATTATGGAAACCCCTTGGAAATTGCAACGGTTTCTGATCCGATTTTAGGATACTCACAAGAGATGACATTAATACAACGAATAATCAATACATTAGTAACCGTAGGAATGAATTTAGTGCATAATTTCTATATGATACCCCTACAACAAGACATAATGCAACAATATTTTGGCCCAGATGTGCCACATATAAAAGAACTACTGTCGAGGAGTTCTTTGTTGCTAATGAACACCGATATTGCTTTAGGAAACACCAGAGCTTATTCACCAAATGTAATACCCGTAGGCGGAATGCATATTGTCAAATCTAAACCTCTTCCTCAGGAATTAAAGAAATGGCTTGACGAAGCACCAAATGGAGTAATCTATTTTAGTTTAGGATCTAATGCGAGAAGCGTCGATATGCCTAAAGAGAAAGTAGAAACACTTTTAAATACTTTTAAGAATCTAAAACAAAAAGTTTTATGGAAGTGGGAAGATGATAATTTGCCAGGAAAACCAGCTAACGTCCGAGTAGGGAAATGGTTGCCGCAGAGTGATTTACTAAGCCACCCTAATATTAAACTTTTTATCACTCATGGAGGATTACTTAGTACTCAGGTAAGAAAAACTTTCTCATAGTTTTTCGGATGTATAGTACTGTAAATAAAACTTCAGGTATAATCGGTTTTTTGTAGACCTGATGTTTTTTTCTGAAATCTTGATGTATATTTTCTTTAAAGAACGAGGTTTGGAAAAAATTCCATCCCTCTGAAGTACCACTAGGTCCATTTGAAAGGTTGGAAACTAATCAATAGCCTATTTTTCTTAGGCTATAAGTTAAGAAAATACGCAATTCTTTATTTGCCAACTTTCAATATATTTAGAGTTAGACTTATTGGTACCCGGTACTCCTTAAAATTGAGTTTATATGCTTATATAAGTGAATATAAAGAAAATATAAATAGTCTTTTAATTTATATTTTTTAGGAGGCATCACACCATGGAATACCCGTAATTGGTGTTCCTCTAGGAGGAGACCAGGTTTCAAATATGAAGAAAACTGTATCTAAAGGTCTCGGAGTTTTTATGGATTTCGACAATATCACAGAAACTTCAATGACTTGGGCTATAGATGAAGCCCTAAACAATCCTATTTACACTAAGAATGCTCAGCGTTTCTCGAAAATACTTAATGATAAACCACAGGACCCATTAGAGACTGCTGTATTTTGGACAGAATATGTTCTTAGACACAAAGGAGCGCCGCATTTAAGTAATCCTGCTAGATATTTATACTGGTTTGAAAGAGAACTCTGGGACGTCTATTTTATCATATTTTCTGTTATTAGTTTAATACTTTTTATACTATCATTTTTATTAAAAAAAATATTTTCATTATGTAAAACAACAAAAAAATCCAAAAGGGAATAAATAATTTATTTATTGTAGATTTTCATTTTTTTAAATATTCAAATTTCTATTTGTTGCGTGAAAGAAAAAAAATTTAGAACAATGGTTTAAACTTATTAATTGTTCTAAATACAATAACGAAAAAGACAGAGTAAAGAAAAAACAAAACAAAAAAACAAAAAAGAGATATTTATTTTGTCATTAAAAAAAAAACAAAAAAAAAACATGATGAATATCCAAGTTCTATTAATTTTTCTCCTAGGCCCATCACAAAAATAATATTAATTGATTAGACAATATATAAAATATAATTAAAATAAAATATAAGTTTGGAATATTCATTAGAGGGTAGAAAAATGAGAGACGCAGCTAGAGTTTTTTTCTTTATTTATTTAATTCACACAGCTGACGTTTCGGTTCCGCATTTGTACCATCATCAGAGTAGGCGAAAAGTCATTATGAAAGTGTCACAGTGGATTTTATACATTGTTAAACCCAACCCTTATATAATAAATATATACACAGTATGCATAAAATAAGAATGGAACTCATCTCTTAGTGGTGCGCGCCAAGATCATTTTTTGTTTTATTAAATTAAAGCCTGTCCCAATTAAAACCAGTAGAAATATTTTATCTAAAAATATTTTAATAAAAAAATAGCCTACTCTCACCGGATTAGTTGAATAATATGTGATAATTTTAATCTAATATTTTTCAAAAATATTTGAATTATTCATGATCGATCTTATCGCGAAGAAAAAGAATGATGAAAAAATTTAAGAAGAATGATAATATGATATAATAGTGATTAAATATTTTGTAACCTTATTACAATATTGCACGTGTAAATTATATTCCAAAATGAATTGGAAGAGATCAAAAAATTTTTTGCATCTATCAGAGGCGTTCATTTAAACTAATCGAATTGGAAATTCAAATTTGGTTTTTGCATTGAATGTGATCCAATTGTAGAGTGTAAACTATTGATGTGATTAAAAATATAACCACCCCGAAAATTTCTCTTCGCATCTCTCTTGAAGAGGTTTGATAAAGGGTGACTAAAAAGATAGTTAATATAATTGGTCGAGTAGAAGTAGGAGAATAGGGGACAATTACTCCCAAGGCCAAAAAAATCTTTTAGACTCTTTCTACGCCTAGACTGACTTCAGTCTGACTTTTTGACAACAAAAATTTCTCACTTCTCTCATCTCTCTCTCTTCATAAGTGAGAAGTCCTGAAGGTTAGTTTTAGTAGTGAATTATTTTGTTTATCTGAATTCTAGCTCTGTGAGGCATCGCTTAACTTATAACGAGTTTTCTGAAGGTAGTATTAAAATACTAAAGGGTATTTAAATATCATGGTTACCAAGAGAAAGTAATAGATAAGATAAAAATAGTAAATGATTGAATCAATAGTTTCATCATACAGTTATTTATAAAAATTATTATATGTTAATAACAAAATATATTAAATTATAAATTCAAAAAAATTTATCTTATCATCTGATACAATTCAGATAAGATAAAAATAAGTTTATTTGAATGTTTATATAGTAAAAAGTTTACGAAATAAAATTTAGTATTTCATATACATATTTGGATTATATATAAGCGACTTAATGATGAAACTCCAAATTGTGATTTGTGTTATTTCAATAATAATAATAAATTTAAGTTGGACTAATGGTGCGCATATTTTGGCTACCTTCCCTTTCACAAGCAAAAGCCATACAATTTTTTATAATGGTCTCTTCCTGGAACTTGCCCGAAGAGGCCATCATATCACAGTGATCTCTTCTTTTTCATCAGGAGTAAAAATGGATAATTTCGAAGAAATTATTTTTCCCAGGGAGTTAGGTAAATGGAAAAATATTTTTATAATTTTTATCTTGCATTTTTTTTATAATAGCTTGTTCTATTACTCTACTCAAAAGATTTTACATTTTTCTAGAAACCATCAATATGTTTGAAATGAAAGAAAAAATGAAAGGATTAGGATTTATTAGTTCAGCGCAAAAAATGATAGAATTATCTTGTCACAATTCATTAAATATTTCCAAAGTTGAACCTTTTATTAAAGGTGAAAAACCGGTGGATTTGCTAATAACCTCAGGATTTTTTGGAGATTGTCATCTTGGATTTGTTCATGTTTACAAGAATGCACCCTTTATGCAGGTAAGGTTTTATAAATTAAAAAAATTTGATAGGGATATAATAATCTCATTTTTAATTATTTAGATGATTCCTTTGGAAGCATGGAATTGGAGATTACTAAGTTATGGGAACCCCTTGGAACTAGCAACAGTTCCAGACATCTTTTTAGCTTATACTCAAGAGATGTCATTAAAAGAACGAATAATAAGTGTTTTTTCAACATTGGTATCTGTTTTATTTCAAAAATTATTTCTTATTCCTATACAACAAGAAATAATGCATCAATATTTTGGTCCAGATGTACCTCCTATTAACGATCTGATAATGAAGAGCTCTTTGTTCCTAATGAACACCGATATCGCTTTGGGAAATGCCAGAGCATTTTCTTCTAATATTATACCCGTAGGTGGAATGCATATTGTCAAATCTAAACCTCTTCCTCAAGAACTAAAGAAATGGCTTGATGTCGCACCAAATGGAGTAATCTATTTTAGTTTGGGATCGAATGTGAGAAGTATCGATATGCCTAAGGATAAGTTAGAGGCACTTTTAAATACTTTTAAGAAACTAAAACAAAAGATTTTATGGAAATGGGAAGAAAATAATTTGCCAGGACAACCATCTAATGTTCGAATAGCAAAGTGGCTACCACAAAATGATTTATTGAGTCACCCTAATATTCAGATTTTTATCACTCATGGGGGACTTCTTAGTACTCAGGTATAGTATATTTTATTATTAAATCGTTTATCAATTGATTTAAATTAATTTGCATCGGAATGCCTGGGATCCAAATTCATACCCCTTGGTTTTTTTTTTTTTTTATCAATATTGACAATAGTTTCAACCTTTCGACAAGTGAGTAGGGTGGGGTCGTAAGTTTGTAATAAAAAATATTTACCATATTTTGCCAATGGAAGTGTGAATAGCTATGTGTTTTAAGATTATTTCCAAAAAATCATTTCCTCAACCTTTGTCACTGTCCGTTAGAGCAGTAATTTCTTAATGCAGAGAGGTGCAAATAGGAGAAAAATTTTGTTGATTAATTGACGGCTGAAACAAAAGAAATAGAAATTAATAAATACGTTATAACACTTTTAAGAATATCAGCAAGTATGACGAGGAATTTTTATAAAATTACTGTTTTTCCACATCATAAAGCAATTTATTAAATTAATTTCAGAATCAGTGGCAGAATGTATAATGAAGAGTGAGGAGATAAAGACAGCCGAAAGCAACAAAGTAAAAATATATTTCTCTTCCGCTTTATTTCATAAACTTGTTGATGTTTAGACCGATATTCCGGCCTTCATCAGGATAATGTGCTGTTTGCCTCGAGCTTAGAGGGGGCGCTTGGCAACTCCTAACATATTGCTGGTGCGAACATTCGTCGAATGTCATGACACTTTTGAACCAGAAGTCATGACATCCGATGAATGTTCGCACAATACGTCAGGAGTTGTCAAGAGCTCCCTCTAAGTTCGAGGCAAATAGCACATTATTCTGATGAAAGCCGGAATATCGGCCGAAACGTCAACAAGCGTATGAAATAAAGCGGAAGAGAAATATATTTTTTCTTTGAAACTTTCGGCTGCCTTGATCTCCTCACTACTCAATTTATTAAATTCTTTTTGGGGAAATTTCAGCAGACCAATGCAAGTTAGGAGATCATTGATTTAGTAGTAATTGGTTCCTCTGTTGGGATAAGATTTATTTATATTAGCTACCAATTAATTTAAATAAAAATGGTGAGAGTCCATTTTGGAAGTTGTTCATCTACTTCCCTTCTCTTCTATCCTCATGAATATGTCACTGTATTAATATAAATATTGCATTATACTTTTAGGAGGCGGTGTATCATGGAATTCCTTTAATAGGTATTCCAATAATGGCAGACCAGCTTTTAAACATGAGAAAAACAGTTGCTAAAGGATTTGGAGTTTTGATGGAATTTGAAAATATCACTGAGAGTTCAATGACTTGGGCGATAGAAAAAATCCTAAACAACCCTTCATATAAAGAGAAAGCCCAGCAATTGTCGAATATATTTCGTGACAGACCGAAGACTCCATTAGAGACTGCTGTCTTTTGGACAGAATATGTTCTTAGACATAAAGGAGCCCCGCATTTAGCCAATCCTGCTAAATACTTATATTGGTTTCAAAGAGAGCTTTGGGACGTCTATTTTATTCTCTTTTCTGTTTCTAGTCTAATAATTTATATAGTTGTACGTTTATTTAAAAAATTATTTTCATTTTGTAGAAAAACAAAAAAGTCTAAAAAGGAGTAGTGGAATTTTGTTAGTATTATATATAATTTGTTATAATTATATTTTTATCAAATGTAAATAGACAAGAGAGAAGAAGACTAGACTAGAAAAATATAAAAATTAAAAAAATTTCTTGATAGAAATTTTATTTTTATTTATGGAAAATAATATTAGAAAAAGGGTTTCTTTTTTATCGAATGTTGCCAGTATGTAAATTTTAATTTTGTCCTGGATATATCTTTAAAAACAGAAGACGGGCACTTGAGGAATCGTATAGATCCTAGTTAGATATTATTTTTAAAATAAAAAAATAAAAATTATCTAAATAACCATTTAAATTTTACCTGTAAAGTAAAAGTGATTTTTCTTTAAATAAAGATGATAACAAGCAATAAAAAATATTTATTTATCAAGAGTAAAAAATTATTTGTCAATGTCCTAATTATAATATCATTTTTATTATATAAGACAATTTATGTGATAGATGATAGACAGTGAAAATTCATCTACTTTTAATAAGATAGTGCATATAAATTACTCCATTTTAATTAATCAATATATATTATATTTAATGGAAGGATAATCATAAATAAGTTTCTTAATACATATATACTGGTATAAAAGGAATTTATTATTATTATTAATCTAAAGGGATTAAATGAAAAGCAATAGGTTTCTTCTTAAGTCATACTTAAAAAGTGAGTTCAACGAATGATTCGAATATATTTTAAATATGGCTAATAATTCATTTTAATTTAATACTTTTTATAATTTTCGATGATTATTTTTTTCAAGGAAAAGAAAATCTAAATACTGTTAATAATGCGTATATATTTTTACATTTTTGTATCCTTGATAGGAATTAGTAATGGGGCTCAAATTTTTGTTCCGTTAACCCATGTGCTTAAAAGTCATATGCTCTTTATCAGTTCTTTATTGCAAGAGTTGGCTCGAAGAGGTCATCAAGTTACAGTATTCACCACACTGCCTTCTGGAGTTTCAGCAGAGAATTATACAGAAATTGTTTACGATAGAGGATATGGTAAGTGGTAGTTTTAACTTTTCTCAAATAATAAAATAAAAATTTTCAGATGGGCCTATTATTCCTGGCGCGTAGGACCAACTATAAATAATCGATTACAATCCCCATAACTCAATCTATATATTTTTAGTTTTTTCACCACTTTAAAAATTGAATCCAGACATCGAATTTTTTTTTTTTTTTTTTTTTTTTTTTTGCCAAAGCAATATTTTCCCTATATACTTATATATTTTAGATATGGTAAGAAAAAGTAATAATTATCCAGATTATCAAATTTTTAAAGCGTATACAGATATTAAGAAACAATCTTTCATACCAATTGGAATTACAAAATTAAAAGATTTGAGGTTCTAGATTAGAGAAGGTAGGAGAGGTATCATTGGCTTACTTTTGCAAAGAAAATGTTCTTTATTCAAAAGACATTTTTTGGGTATAACTTTTTTTTTTTTTTTTTAAACATTCACACTTTTTTCTCATTCACACTCACATTCACACACACATTCATACAGTCTTTTCGGCAACTTAGGCCATATAAGACTTTGACGATAACCGTTGTAGAGAATATATCTATTGTGGGGTCAGGCATTTCTATTTAAGCCATCTGGTATCCAAATGGCTTAAATAAAATCATCGGACTGCCTGGGTCCGAACCCGCGACGTTTGGTATAGGAGGTAGGCGCGCTACTTACTACGCCAAACCCGGGGGCTGGGTATAACTTAAAAATAATTCTAAAAAGATAGCAAAAAATTTCCAAATATTTGATTCATTTGAGTCAAACAATGTCGGTTTTTTTTAAGCTGCATATAAAAAATCAAATATTAATTAATAATTATTTTATTTTCAGATATTGTTAAATTCGACAAGGGACGAAATATGGGACAATTCGTATATGTATATTATTATATTATGAAGGCTCCTATATTATGTAAAAATCTTTTCAGTGATCCTCAAATTCAGTCTTATATCAAAGGAGAAAAGAAAGTTGATTTAATTATTACTTCATTTCTTTATAATGATTGTGTTGCTAGCTTTAAGCATGTTTATAATAAAGCTCCTTTAATTCACGTAAGTCTCATTAATTTAGAATTAATATGAAATTTAATTTTAAATAAATTATTATTTTAGATTTCTTCTGTAGAATGGCCTTGGATGAGTCAAATATATGGAAATCCTTTAGAACTTGCTACCATTCCAGAATTACTTTTAAGTTACACTCAAGAAATGTCTTTAAAAGAACGAACATTTAATTTTCTGGCAAAAGTTTATTGGGATATTGTGCGTTATTGGTGTTATTATCCCGCAATACAAAAGATTTCAAATGAATTTTTTGGCTCTGATATGCCGGATTTAATTGAATTTGAATCGAAAAGCTCTCTCCTTCTTTTAAATTCTGAAATCACTCTTGGAAATATAAAAGCATACACACCTAATATTATTCCTATTGGCGGAATGCATATTCCAAGAACTAAAACTCTTCCAAGCAAGTTGAAAAAGTGGCTAGATGAGGCAAATGATGGTGCGATTTTATTCAGTTTAGGATCCATTGGAAGCAGTGCAGATTGGCCTGAAGAAAAAAAGAATACTTTATTAAAATCATTTAGTAAAATTAAACAAAAAATTATTTGGAAATGGGAGGCGGATACTTTTCCTAATCAACCGAAAAATGTTATTTTTGATAAATGGTTGCCACAAAGTGATATATTGGCTCACCCAAATTTAAGACTTTTCATTAGTCATGGAGGCATTCTAAGTACACAGGTGAGAAATTAAATTCATAATTTTCGATACAAATAGAAAAGATAATGGAGTAAATTTTTAATCGTTTTATTTGCTCAAAATCTCAAAATTTTAGAATTTTTTCTCAGAGAGTATGCTAGATAAGAATGTCAAATTTTATAAAACGTGTAATGACTAATATTTTTCTTTTGAAATATTTCAATAGACAGTGGTCAATTTATTATTTATTAATATTTATTAGTACCCTGTCAATTTTGCTTGCCCTGAAGATAAGTGTGACTAGCACTCGAAACGTCGGCAACAGAATATAAAGCTTATTTTAAACAGGAGAAAGAGCAGGTACAGCCACAAATAAAAAGCCTTGGATTTTTTACAATCCAATGAGGCGTTTCGGGTAAATTTTATTGACCCATCTTCAATCTTTCTAAATTGTTCAAGTACCGGAATTGGTCGTATGGGTAATACATGTAAATATATGTGCTAGTGAATTGGCCCATTTTTTATTTTTGGCTAAACCTGCCCCTTCTCCAGTTTATAGAAAAACAGCCATTGACTTCATTAATAAAGCTTTTTTATTTAACCTGGCTGCTGTTTCCCGGGAAGGCTCCCATCTCTTTCTTCTAATTAGTAAAATTTGTTATAATTTTTTTAGGAAGCAATATATCACGGGGTTCCTGTACTGGGAATTCCAATTCTAGCTGATCAAAAAATGAACTTGATAAGATTAACAAAAAAAGGAGTTGCTCTAATGATAGAGATGAACAATCTTACCGAATCATCATTCACTTGGGCGTTAAAAGAAATTCTTGAAAATCATTTTTATGCAATAAATGCAAAACGCCTATCGAGGATATTTAGGGATGATCCAGTGAGTCCAATGGACAAGGCGATCTTTTGGATTGAATACGTTTTAAGACACGATGGTGCTGATCATTTGAATAACCCAGGAAGACATTTAGCTTGGTTCCAAAGAGAATTATTTGATGTATATTTGGTCTTGGCGTCTACTTGTATAATTATTCTTTGCATTGTTATTTATTTGTTGCAAAGTTTACTTCGTTGTTTAAAAAAGAATTTAAAATCTAAAATGGATTAATTTTATAATAATTAATAATAAGTTTTGTTTTTTAAAAATATATAAAAAATAAAATAATTAAGGTGAAAATTTTCTTCCTATGAAGAACGCTAATTGTTTCTAATTTATATATAAAAAAGAAGCAGGATGGAAACATTAAAAAACACATTATTTAATTTTTATTATATTTTTACAAATATTTTTATATTGATAAAAAAGTATTTAACTAAAAATGACTAAAAATCATTTATTGTAAAAAAACTGCCAAATTTTGTATATATTGTTTTTTAATTTAAGTCCTTAAAAATAAACGAATTTATATAAAATTTTTATATTCACATGTTGGCAACATTTCTATTTTTCCCGCTTTTCTAAAATGTCAACTAAGTGATATTAATTCTGTTTTATATTTATTCATTTAATTATAATTTAATTATGTCTCCATTTACTACATATTCAGATTTACATAGATTCTTTTTGCAAACTATTTTGTCCTATAAAAAAATTCAATATTTTAAAGCTTTTAATATATTTACAGAAATAGCAAAATCTCAAGGTAAAGTGTTATTATTTTAATTATTATTATTCTAATTTGATTATAAATATTTTTTTTTAGAAATTTTCGAAGTAACTAAAAAGGATTTAAATGCAGTAATTCTTTTAATTAATAAGAATATTTCTGACTTTAATTTGACAATTAAAGAAATTCACTGTGAAGTAAAAAGGAAGGATTATTTGGTTTTGATTTGCACCGTAGGAAGTCCTCTCACTCAGTAATAAGCTTTATTAGTGGACTTAAAGTAATTTTTTTATCTTATTAATTCTTTATTTCATTTCAGACATCAAAACATTTATAATGAAAAGGAGATTGAATTTTTAAAAAGGATTATTCATGAAATGATTCTTTCACGAGATAGATATCTTCCATTGACTGAGTGTATTAATCTATCAATTCAAATTGATAAGTTTGGAACATTGACAACTGCGGAAAACACAATTATTAAATTTATTAAGGATGATTGGTTTAATGAAGAGAATGAGGTTTTTATTTTTTTTTTATTTCACATACACATGTAGCCTATTAATGTCTGCTTATGACCCTAGGCTTAAGATTAAGTTTCTGTGAATCAGGAGAAAAATAAAATACATAGGAAGACGCTTAATATGAAAAATCGACCAACACGAAATAATATTGCGGTCCCAACAAAATACTACATACATACATTTTTTTCTTTTAACAAAAGTTTAATAATCACCAAAGTAAGCGTGCGAAATAAAAACAATAAGAGGAAGGAACGGTTTTTACTTTTTCTTTCCTAAATAGATCAAAGCTTTAATAAACATATTCGTGATAAATACTTAATTTCAATCTTGTTAAGTAGATGATTAGCAAATTTAGAATCGTATTGGGAACACTCAAAAACATCCCTGTTTGCTCTACTGTATATGTATAAATTTTCAATGTACCGTTATATATATATGCAAAGATAAGTTTTCTCGGGTTAAGTCGCGTGGGGTGCTGAGATTTACTCGACGTTTCGGCTCTCCTTTTGGAGCCATTTTCAAGAGAGAAGGAAGTTAGGAGGTAATGGTGGAGGGGACTTGTTTACGGGGTCGCAGTCTTCCTGGTCCCCAGGGCAATTTGGTGGATGACTCAGAGGCGTGGATTGGTCTCTGAGAGCTGGAGGAAGGTTGGGTGTGTGTAATTGTGTTCGGTTTAGGTTGACTACGGGGCCTCAATCTGCCTACTCCCCAAGTCGGTGTATTGGTGGTGTGTTTGGTGGATGCCTCAGAGGTCTGGGTTTGTCTCTGAGGAATGGACAGTGGTTGGTTCTGTGTAATCGGGTTTGTGTTTGGTTTGGGTTGACTTTGGGGCCTCAATCTGCCTACTCCCCAAGTCGGGGTGTTAGCTCTTGGTTCCCGGGGTTTCAACCTGCCTACTCCCCAGGGCGTGAGCAACTCACGGCCTGGGGAGTAGGCAGGTCCCAAAGTCAACCCAAACCAAACACAAACCCGATTACACAGAACCAACCACTGTCCATTCCTCAGAGACAAACCCAGACCTCTGAGGCATCCACCAAACACACCACCAATACACCGACTTGGGGAGTAGGCAGATTGAGGCCCCGTAGTCAACCTAAACCGAACACAATTACACACACCCAACCTTCATCCAGCTCTCAGAGACCAATCCACGCCTCTGAGTCATCCACCAAATTGACCTGGGGACCAGGAAGACTGCGACCCCGTAAACAACCCCCTCCACCATTACCTCCTAACTTCCTTCTCTCTTGAAAATGGCTCCAAAAGGAGAGCCGAAACGTCGAATAAATCTCAGCACCCCACGCGACTTAACCCGAGAAAACTTATCTTTGCATACATCCGGTCGCGGAAACCTTCCAGAACATATATATATATATATAATCGTTGGAGCAAATTTAGAGAAAATCGAAAAAAACTGAAAAAGTACATCAGTAAAGTACTAGTACTCTTTGGTCGATTTTGTTCAAAAGCTTCTTGTCACGTCCCATGGGGGTGCCTAACTTAAATATAAAATTTCAACCTCCTAGCTCTTTTCGTTCTTGAGATATTTTGTTCACAGACAGACCATGTCTCGAAACCCACTTTTTTTGATTCAGGGGATCTTAAAACGTGTAAATCCATCAAAATCTCAACATCGAATTTTTGACATGAATCCAATACTTTCTCTCCCTATATATTAACATATATATAGAGGTAAGAGAAAGTAATAGTGATCAGAATAAAAAATTTGATAATGATATAATTGAAGAGAAAGTAAAAGTTTTTCTTTATTAATTTTATAATATTAATAACATATACTTATTATTATGATTAAAGAAAAAAAAATCAGACCGGTGATTTGGCCTAAATTTGTCCTCTCATTAGTCTCTTGCAATTTTGATTCTTAGTTTCACCGGATATGTCCATTTACAATAGAAATTTTCACCTTATCTTGCCTATATATGTAATATATATATAGAAAGAAAGTATTGGATTCATGTCAAAAATTCGATGGGTATACACGTACTGATTGAAACCGAGATGAGTGATGCTGAGAGAATTATGGACTGAAACTTCTCAAACTACGCTGATTTTTCGGCAAGGGTGTAGGAAGGGAAAAACAAAAAATTTTATTTTTCTCTTCCTACACCCATGCCGAAAAATCAGCGTAGTTTGAAGAGTTTCGGTCGATATACACGTAAGTACGTTTTGAGATCCCCTGAATCCAAAAATATGGTTTTCGCAACATGGTCTGTCTATCTGTGTTCAACATGAAGGAATTGAGCTATTACGCTGAAATTTCATATTTCAGTTAGACAACTCCCTGGGGCTTGAAAATAAGTCTTTGATCAAAATTGGCCAAAGAGTACTTACTAGTACTTTACTGATGCACTTTTTCAGTTTTTTTTTTTTTTTTTTTTTTTCGATTTTCTCAAAATTCGCTACAACGATTTTGATAAAAATTCAAAAATCAATTATTTTTCACATGCTCTTTAAATGAATATTCTCATTTTGCCCTTGAAATCTTTCTTTTGAAGCACACTTTACTCTTGTACTTCATAAGAAAGAAAGAAGAAATATAGATATTTTTACATGTTTATAAATTTTACATCTTGAATTCAAATGTGCCAAAGGTGAAAAAAAAAAAAAAAAATTCAAATGTGCCGTATTGTCCCGCCCGGGGCACATGCACCCACTGCCCCCCCCCCCCCCCCCTAGATCCGGCCCTGTGTCGGAAACTAAATATATGTACTGTACATACAAAAAATCTGGTGTGACTGATAGCACCAGATTTTATTTTTCTTTTCTTTTAAACAAGCAAATTTTATCTTCTGAAGACTGAGGAATCGATTGTCGAAAGTAAACGATCGTCGGTCATATTAGGACCATTCTACACGAACGCTTTAGTCGCGTTTTCAACGCTTCAAAAGCACGAGTCAAACATATCTAAGAAGTTTAAATGAGAGCTTCTACTTGGACGTTTTGAACGCGTTAGCTGGCGTTTGAAACGCCTTCAAAACGCGTGCTCATTCAACCCCGCTTTGAAAGCATTTTAACGGCGTTGTGGCGTAGTAAATAATCTACTAGAGCAGATTAAAGTGTATTATTGTCTACTATACCAGTTTGTTTGGGCAACAACACAACCTGCTTGAATGAGATCCATATTTGCTGTGAGGCAATTTTTTAGGTTATAACCCGCGTTAGAAACGCGTCAAAAATGCTCGTGTAGAATAGACAAAATTTTCAAGCGTTGAAAACGCGGCGTAAGAAACGCGCCAAAAGCACTCGTGTAAAATGGGCCTTAGGCTTTAAATCTACGTAATTGCATATGTAGATTGAAACTGGAGTCTAGAGGACTATGACATTCGTGATAACACAACTAATCCAGTATTAAAATTTGCATTTTTTCTTAATTTCAGGAAGGCAATTTAACATTATCTGTTAAAACAATCGCTGAACTTCAAGGATTTCTATCTGAATTTTATAAAGATTATGTACAATTTTGTGACCTATGTCATAATATCACTCTTCATGTAAGAATTTTTTTATAATTTCTCTTTTTATTTGATATATATTCAAAATACCAGAAAAATTTGAGAATGCGTATCAGAGCTGTAAAAATGTATCAAATTAGAATTAAATTTTGCCTTTGGATGGGATGGAAAAAAATCCAATTTTCAATTTAACAATATCCATGTTTCATTAGTTTATTATTCCTGAAAAGAATTTGATTTGATGGATATTTTCTGTTTTGTTCTTTTCAAAATAATCAAATAATGAAACATTGAGAATATTGGGGCAGTGAAGAATTTCTATTTTACCAAATTCATTTCATTTCTTCCCAAAAAATTAAGATATTTTGAAAATTCGTTTATTATGTTTATAATTAAATATGAAAGTTTTTGTTCCTATCATAAATATAATTGAGTTTTTTCTGATGATCATTAATTGTAAAAAAATGTATCTAATATCTAATTTATTCTTAATCATTTGTTTGGTAAGATTAATTTTTTTTTTTGTTTTAGGGAAAAAGACATTTTGGATGCCAATGTGTTTTTCATTTGAATTGTATCGAAAATTACCAAAGCAAAGTGTTGAACGGAACTTGTCCTAAATGTGTTGAGCCTGAATTACAAGTACAAAGTAAAAAGAGAAAAAAGTAGCTCATTTATTTTCATAGAAAATTATTTTTATTATGTATATATATATATTTTTGTGATAATAAAGATTAAATAAAGTAATATTAAATGATACACTTGATGATATGTTTCAAGTATATTATTTCATCAATAAAAACTGGAAACATATCATTAAGTGTATGTATCAATTAATATTATTACTATAATGTTTTAATCTGAGATTACGGCCGAATGTTTAAATTTAAGAACACTTATTTATTCCTAATAAAGTAATAATTTAATTAATCCACAAATTACTCTGTTTTAAAATAAGTAAGCCAATCAATTATTTAAGATAGATTTCCTTCAGTGGCGTTACTAAGTGTGGGTGAAGGATGGCCTTCCAGGCGCTCAGTGGCGTACCGAGAGGGGGGCGAGGGGGGCGGTCCGCCCCAGGCCCCGAGCCGGCATAGACCCCCATATATTTATAAAAAAAAAAAGTTTTAATGAAAATTTCCCTTTGAGAAGCCCCGGGGCCCTCAGGGCTCAAGTAAAAATGGAAAAATTTAGATAAAAAAAAAAGAAAATTTAATGAACATTTTTGTGTATATTTAAAGATGAGCCCCCCCAAAAAAAATTCAATATAAGGCCCCCTCTTCTAGAGCCGCCCCAGGCCCCCAACTGCCTCGGTACGCCTCTGCAGGCTCTTCAAACCCTTGGCGCTCTTAGAGATCACAAGAGCCCAGACACAGAAATTTGTGTAATTTTATTCTTTCGATAGGTTGGCTAAAAAATTTGCGGCTAGTCTATGAATGCAAATTAACGACGCCCTAATTGAGCTTCGACCTCCCTGCTCTCAGAAGTTTCCCTATTCTTTATAAACATGAGAAAATTTTCATAAATATTGAAAAACAACTGTCCCTTTAATGATACATTTATAAATAAGATATAATCAAGAACAAGTTGTATGTATTTTATTTTAAGCATCTCAAATGACAGTAAACAGTTGGGAAGGGTCATCGAACCTCTTAAAAGGGTTCTTTCACTCTTTCAAAGACGAGATTTAGGTCAGTAAGAAGTGGGATAGTCTCTAATCAGGGCCGTTCCTGGCTAAGTTGTTGTCTCCGTGCCTGGTCATTTTTAGCGCCCTTCATCCAACCACTCGTGGTTCCTCTAGAAATTATTTAATAAAAACATCTGGTGTGACTGGTCTCACAGCACATAATTTTCTGTTACCTTCGGTAATTGAAAGTTGTGTTCTGTGCTTGTCACACAAGATTCATATAATTATAAAGATCATGTACATTTTGTTAGAAACGATTCAAATATTAAGGGAAGAAAGCGTCTTTTTTTAGGAATAGTTGAGCTTATAACAATAAACAAAATTTTTTTTATTGATCTGTTTTATAATTTCATCTTTTAAAGTATTTTGTTGTTGTTTGAAAGGATTAGCCGAGTCTTTTAGATAAGACAACGTTACTAGGAGGCACCACGTAGTGGTTCTTTCCATGCTCCCCAAAAAAATTATCCCATCTTCTTTTGAAGTCCTTCGATCCAGTGAGAAAATGGCCTTTAGATTGTGGTAATTTAAAAAAAAATAAATATTTTTCACTTTATCTTGAAAGTGGTGGTAAATAAAAAGAAACAAATTCTAGGGCATTCTTCGATCTACCAGTATTTTAATATTTGTAACTCATGTCCAAATGATTTATAGAAAGGTTTCTTGAATGAGATGGCGAATAGCTAAGCAGGACAAACTGAAGATTAAGGAACTGGGAATAAGGAATGTTAGCTCGTTCCTGTTCAAAAAATCTCCTCATCGAGATTGAAAGGTGCGAGATAATTTCCAGTAACTGACACAAATGAGTCAATTTCATTCAATTCTTGAATGTTGGAATTTTACGTGGATGAAATTTTCTTTTCTTCTACGTATTTCAACTTCAGCAACTTTTTCTGGACAGTTTTTTTGCTTGAGGATCGAAATTGTCAATTTTCTATATTTTAGAAGATCATCTACAAGTTAGTTATTATAGTAGTGGGCACATCTTTCGTCGCTCTTTTGGATAAATATTATTATTTATTTATGAAAATGAGTTGTCCTAAAAAAAAATTAAATTATTATTAACTCTAATCAGTTAATTATGACAATATCAAGTTAGTGTACTGGTTACCTTTCATTTGCGAGATTTTTTCTCTTCTTTTACACAAATATTCACTAATTAAAAGTAGACACCAAAGAATTTATCTCTTAGTTTTCCGACAATATTTATTTACTTATGGAATATATTTAAATGTCTCAATTGTGTTATTAAACATGTTATAATTCCTGACCTGAAAAAATTTAAATTAACCTTAATTCTATCAGTTAATTTATAAGAATTTTGAATTAGTGTTCTAATTTATTTATGTTTACCTTAAATTTCCCAAAAAATATAGAAAATGTTCTCTCTTCTCTCACTTTCACATTCACATAAACACTAAAAAAAAAAATAAACACTAAAAAAGATATTTTCATTTATAACAAAAAGTGTATGTGGTAAATGAAAATAAAGTCCTAAAGAACAGCAAGAAGGTTTTAAATAATTAATTATCCCTTGCTTGCCGAAAACAAATTACATATATATATATATATATATATATTTGGTCACTATATATATAAATATATATTACCTAAACCGGGAGTCTGAGAAATCAGTGAGAATGAACGTGATTTTTTTGGATTACGAGCAAACGAGTGCAGGGGCTAACCAAGAAGAGATCCTACCTAGCCTAACACAAAATACGAAGTCAATAGAGAGAGTATTTTAACCCCGTCTCCACCATCAGATCGGCGAAGCCCTCGGGTTCCTAGCCTCAAGGATTTCACCCTCCAGGCTATTCCTGAAGAAACGGCAACCCTTCCCTGACTCGCTTTACTCATAGAGCCACCTCAAACCCACCCTCAAAGATACAAAAACATATCACACTCCTGAATGCGCCAACAAAAGACGTCTTTTCGCAAAACACAAGAACTTTTGAGAAACTGGGCTTCGATCTTTCAATCATATCTGGCCGCATCTCCTTATGAACCGTTCATGGAATAAATCAATGAGAATATCTTTCATTTTGGCTCTCCGTTTGGATCCTAAATTAAAGAAACAAATCAAGGCATCCTAACAAAACGAATTAGCTTAAAGATTAGAGTAAGCACCTGAAGCTAATAACAACAACTATCCAACAGAGGCCTAAAATAAAAGTATTCACGTTGGTTTCTCCACTATTAGATTCCCGAGTAGCTACAGGTTAAAAAAAACCCTCTCGGGGGCATGATGCACTTTTAAGGTGTGTAAATAAATTTTCTAAATTATAAATATTGAAAAGTGAATGCAATTAAAGGCTCAAACAGACAGAACGCGAAATTCGCGACGCTCAGGCTACGCGCGCATTTCGCGGCGAAAGGCGTTTTTGCTAAGCCACGCAGGAAGCGTAATCTGGGCGTACGATCCGGTATTGTGTATATGTTTCAACAACCTTTATTTAATGAATTTATAAATATTTTATAAATAAAGTATTATATTACGAAAGAAATAGAATATCATTGCAAAATTAGATTTTATTTAAATCTTATTTTAGTAATGATAACTTTGATTAAATATTTTTCGAGGCTTGTAAATTAGAATAAGATAATACTATTCAATTACCTCGATTCGGACTTTTTACTAATCATAGATTGGCTTCCAACAAAAAACAATTTATTACAGTCATATTAAATATAGACTATAATATAACTTTAATATAATATTATTTACTTTCATTTAGTTAGAGGCGAAAAAACAAGTGTTTTTAACTCGATAAGTTTTTTTATTTCATTACTCATCTTGATGATAGTTCGCCTGTTCGCGCGAAGGAGTTGTAAATTTGTACAACTCGAAAAAGCTGTCGCGCGAAAGAGAGCGTTTACGCCGCGTAAGTTCGCCCCCTGTGTGACGGGGATGATACAGTCTTGCCTTATACAACATTTCGCGCCCTTTCGCGGCGTTGAAAAAACGCCAAGCGACGCGAATTTCGCGTTCTGTCTGTTTGAGCCTTAAGTTTGTATTCGTTTAGCAATCACACCTTAAGCCCTAGGTACCAAGATAATTCAGCGGCGGAAGAGGCTCTTTACTATTTGGGGCCAGGTGAAAAAAAGAACATCCTAAAAAGCTAATCTAATCTATCCCTTTAATATTCTTGCACCATGCATAATACCTTTGTTCTGTTGACCCTCAGGAATCTGTAACAAAAAAGAAAAAATGAAATTAAAATAACATCATTTATATATTTTCGAATTTATGTGTGTATGTCTAGAGAATAAAATATTTACCTCCTGAGGGGTTGACGATCGCTAGAAGCTCCTTGTCTGGCACTCGTAGAGCTGATCCACTTGATTGCACTAGGTGAACACTTAACACTTAACACTGAGCACTGATCACAATTGCACTGGGGAAAAAACAAACCTGCAAACGAGAAATTGTTTAAGAATCTATCCCTTAGAGGTCTAGCAACCTAATGAAATCAATTTTTCTTTATGATTTTATGATGAAATTTTAAATGAAGTTTAAAGGAATAGAGTGCCCAGGGATTTATCTTCAAATAATGCACTTTTCGCAAAAACTTTTTATTCTAATCTATAGTTTGATTTTTAATGAATGTATCTAACCATAAAATGTAAATGTACTTACTAAAATGTAGAAATTATAGGAATCCTGGGCCGGAGCGACATGTGCCTTGTTATCCATGTCAAGCCCTCTCTGCACGACTAAAGGCGATGCTTAAAGATCGAGCAGACAAGCGCAGGCAGGCAGAGCAGGTTAAACTAGAAAGAAAGAAAAAAAGAGAATTACAAAAAATCTTTATCATATAAGTATATATACACGTATATATATATATACATAGAGAAAATTTAGTATATATTTTTTTGAACATTTGGCATAATTGAGACAAAAAGCTCCCTACCCGATGTTTTCCAATAGGAAAATTCACGATTTTACAAAAATATTTTTACCCTCCCAATTCGGGGATTAAAGTGTTTTTCCTGGGCTGTTCATAATGTCCTGTATAAGGGAGAATTTATCAAAATCAATTAAAAATAAACATAAATCGGAAATCGGGTGGAATGAAACCAGCTTTTAATTAGATCACCTTGTCACTTTATATATATATTGGATTGGATCATAGTGAGACTATTATTATTATTAATAAATATAACATTTTTTCTATTATATTTTATTTGTTAAACTTTGAGTCAAAAATCCTTGTCAATCTTCAAGCACAAATTGGATACAAATAATAAGTGTCTGTAACTAAATTGTACTTAAAAATCACAGGATTAGAGACCAAAATTTGAACAATTAAAATAAAAGAGAACATTTTTACTTTCTCGTACCCTATATATGAAATATATAGGAGAGAAAGTATTGCGATCATGTCAAAAATTCGATGTCGAGATTTTGATGGATATACATGTTTTGAGGTCCCCTGAGTCCAAAAAAGTGGGTCCCGCAAATTGGTCTGTGTGTGTGTGTGTGTGTGTGTCTGTGTGTCTGTATGTGTGGAACCATTTTTTTAGCATGAAGGAGTTGAGCTACCGGGTTGAAATTTTATATTTAACTTAAGTACCTTTGAAGAATCTCAAAATAAGCTTTTGAACAAAATCGGCCAAAAAGTACTAGTACTTTACTGATGTACTTTTTCAGTTTTTTTCGATTTTCTCAAAATTCCCTCCAAGGATTTTTTTTAAAATTCAAAAATCAATTATTTTTTAGATGCTCTTTAAAATGTATATTCTCATTTTGCCGTTGAAATCTTCTGAAGACCACTTTACTCTTGTTCTTCATAGGAAAGATAGAAATGGTTGCCATGGTAACGGAATTTAAATCTTTTTCTTTTTATTAGATTAAAAATCAATTATTATTTAAATTCCCATTTTTTTTTAATTTATTTGTGTCTTTAATTGTTTCAAAGAAAACATATATGTCTCTCTCTCACTTGCAAACATTATCGCCTGTCTCTACTCTTTTTAAATTCCCTTTCCACCTTATCTTCGCATAGAAACAATGTTAATTTCCTATAGGGATTTGTATGTTAATTTCGATTCAAAAGGGGGTCCCCTTTGGAACTTTTTACGCATTTAAAATTTTTTTTTTCCAATTCTTATGAAATTTTGTATTTATTTACGATTCTATATTGTGTATAAAATGTCCAAATATGAGATTAAAATTTTGAAAAATAACCATAGTTTATTTCAAGCAGTCAACATTTAAAATGCAAGTTTGAAACTAAGGTGCTATGGGAAACTAAATATATCTCGACACAAAAAATCTGGTGTGACCAGCACAGTGCGCAACTTTCTCTTACCGAAGGGTAAGAGAAAGTTGTGTGCTGTGCGCCAGTCACACCAGATTTTTTTTATTTATTAATAATGAGAATCAGTGGAATCCAATATACATAAATGGGGATATAAATTCATAAATGATTTTGATAAATCCAATCTCACCTCTTTCAAATTAGAAAATCATCTTTTATTTTAAATATAAAAATTGTTTTTTTTTTTCTAAATATATATATATATATGAGCATGTCAGCATTATAAATATTCGATTAATAATTTTAAAAAGATGCTTAAAAAGGGGAAAAGACATGAATATTATCTGATTCCAAAATGAGATCAAAACTATTTGGAATTATTTTTTGTACATAAAAGGAAAAGTATTTAGGATTACAACTGCATCAAAATAAGACTTACTATAAATTAATAAAACATGCTAACTAGTTAAATTTTTAATTAAGGACAAGTATAAAAAAAAATGAATTATATTAGAGTTTTATTAGCTGTAATCTGTCAATCTGTCAGACTGATTTTGATAATTTGGAACACAGACTATATTTAAAATTCACTCACATTTAAGAAAATAATTAGAGAAATTAAAATAATGAAATACAATCAAGGATTTATTAATGAATATAAATAAATAAGAAATATGAAAAGAGATGAAAGGTTAACTTGGCAACTAGAGAACTCACATACACATAAAATGATTTAATTTGTTAGAAATATATAATAAACTAGACGCAAAGCCCCGCCTTCGGCGGGGCTTTCCGTCTAGCAGGGGGCTGCGCCCCCTGGACCCCCTTGCTCGCCTACTTATATACATACCGGTATATACATTTTCCCTTTTCATTTTTATATATAGAGTTTATTTTAACGGTTAAGTATTCATGAACTTATGATTTTTTGTGAATCATACCCTTTCCGGGACTCTCCCGGTACACAGACAAAAAATTTACGCCGATATTTTAGAATTCAAAATGTAAATAAATAAAAAATCGTAAACATGGGAAAATATTTATATTTTGTTACCATGGCAACTATTTCTCCTAATTTTTATTTTTTTCTTATTTTAACGGTTAATTACTCATTAACTTATTGTTATTTGTGAAACAAAACCTGTCCGGGACTCTCACAAACATACACAAAAAATTTCATCAAAATCGGTTCAGTCGTTTAGGAGGAGTTCAGTCACATACACACGTACAGAAGAATTATATATATAAAGATAATAAAATCATGCGAAATGGATTAATTATCAAAAGAAACAATATAATTTACCTTTAAAATGTGCTAAAAAAAGATAAGATGAGCACTCACATGTTTACGAGGGCGGCACAATTTGACATTTCAGAGAAGCTGCCAAAATGGACGACCAACTCTTTGACAATTAATCATATTAAAAATATTTTTTTTATAAAATAAATTATTCTAATTTAAAAAAATAATTTAGAATAATTTTTTATATAAATATTTATTTTACTTTTAATTAACTTTTCATTATTAAAAAAAAAATTCAGATGTCTGTTAAAAATTAGTATTACCTTTTTTCAAAGCAATAAAATTATTTTAAAAACAAAATTAATTTAACGGCACATGAAAAATTTTTTTGTTCCGCGGATGAGAAAAATTTTGGGTCTCTTAAAAAAAAGGTAAAATATTTTTTTCCGGACGGGAAAAATTTTTGGATCCGCAAACGGCACATGAAAAAATTTTTGGTTCCGCGAAAAACAAAATTTTTCGTATAAAAACTTTTGAGAACAGGCCCCCCCCCCGAAAAAAATTTCTATATACGCCTCTGGTGCTGTGCGACGAGTCACACCAGATTACCCCCCCCCCCCCCGAGAAACACCTCTAGATCCGCCCTTGCTTAGATGCTGTTTTCCTATCTCTATCATATTTAGGGATGTGGTATCGAAAAAAGTATCGATACTTGGTATCGTATCGAAAAGAAAGTAGACTATCGATACCAAAAAGTATCGGAAGAAAAGTATCGATACCAGTAGGTATCGAGTATTTTTTAAAGTCTGAGTATTTTTTCTTTTTTTTTTAAGTCTTTTCGGCATCTTGGGCTCATGACGTCGTTCAAAGGGCCCAATAGAAGTCTGTCCAATTTCACTGGTCGACAAAAATGAACATTTTTTCTTTCACAAGAATACAGATATGAGATTCTAGAAGTATTTTTTATAAATTCAAGTATAATTTCAGTTTTTCCCCATCAGCCACAGTTTTAGAGATATAGAGAAAAAAAATCTGGTGTGACTGGCGCACAGCACACAACTTTCTCTTACCTTAGGTAATCGAAAGTTGTGTTCTGTGCTTGTCACACCAGATTTTTTGTGTCGACATATATTTAGTTTCCGCCAATACCGGGTGGGCCATTAGTGCGTGGACGGAAGATTGTGGGCTTATTAACCGACATTTTTAAAGTTTGTTGATCGTATATAATGTGGGGCCTTTAGGGCTACAAATTAAAAATATTTTTGTTCCAATTGCACTTTTTATACAGGGTGACCCATATCAAAGTTATGTTTTTTTAAATGGAACGCCCTATATATTATTGCATATTTGGATTCTACGGCCAATTTTAGTATGACTTTATGTCATGCAATGTATTCCAAACCAAACCGTTTAGCAGCAAATCGGGTTTTTGTGAAAAAACTGCTGTCTGAAAAAAATTGAATATCGCGCGAACCATAAGACTTAGGGGACTGTTCTTTTGTGATGTTAATAATCATGAAATGTACTAATGGGAAACACTAACTATAACAGCAAAAGAAGTCGCTAATGCTACACAGTTTGACCCACAACTAAAAATGATTTATGATAATCTGTCTTCAGGTGCCTCTCTTGGAGATGGAGATTACAAATATACAATAAATCAAAAATGCATATTCTACGGAATGAGAGTATATATACCTGCGAAATTACGATCCCGAGTCCTAGAAGAATTGCATGCTGGACATGTGGGAATAGTCAAGATGAAAGCTCTTGCAAGGTCATTTGTCTATTGGCCAAAAATTGATTTGGACATAGAAAGAATTTCAAGGAATTGTCAAGAATGCAATATGTTCGCAAATACACCAAAAAAAGTCCCTCTACATTTTTGGGAAAGACCATCCCATCCCTGGCAACGCATACATATAGACTTTGCTGGTCCATTCCAGGGAAAGAATTTTCTTTTAATTATTGACGCTTATAGTAAGTGGCCTGAAATATTTTGTGTTCGAAACACTTCATCTGATGAAACCATACGAGTTCTGAGAGAACTATTTTGTCGCTTTGGTATACCATTAACTATCGTTAGTGACAATGGTACCGCATTCACTAGCAAAGAGTTTGCATCGTTTATGAAGCGAAACGACATTAAACACAAAACGAGCGCCCCTTATCACCCTGCTACGAACGGGCAAGTGGAACGCTACGTTCAGACCATGAAACAATGCTTACGAAAACTCCTATCTCCAGGATCAATTGAAGAAAGATTATGCAAATTCCTGATTACGTATCGTCGGGCTCCTCATTCTACAACTGGGGAATCTCCGGCCAGACTCATGATAGGAAGAGAGATCCGAACAGGTCTTGATATTTTAAGACCACCCCTCAAGATGTCAAATGACGAATATCCAGGGGAAGTAAAATCATTCGAAATAGGAGACAAGGTCGCTGTTAGGTCGTACACGACTCCAAGTATAAAATGGGAATTCGGTACAGTTCTTAAAAGAATCGGCAAACTACACTACCTAGTCCGTGTGGGAAATAACACATGGCGCCGTCACGTCGATCAGATGCTTAAAGTGGGACCTGAAATAAACATTCCGCCAGAACGTACACAATTTTTCGTAATACCGAAAAAAGATGACAATCAAATAATACCCGAAAGCCCTCCAAAAATTCAAGAAAACCATCAACGGTCTCAAGAGGTACCAAGATCTCCTACTCGCCCCGAAAGTTCTGAAGCTGGAAAAGAAAAGGAAACGTCAGAACACACCCAGGAAAATCCCATACAAGAAGAAGAAGTACAAGTTCGGCGATCACAACGACAACGAAGACCACCGAACAGGCTAAATTTATAGGGGGGAGGAAATGTCATGTTCTACCTCATAAGTTGGCAATACACACTGTCAAATATTGTAACCAACTTAACACAACACATATATACTAATACATACACACCTTTTCAATACGTTCTACACTCATCATTATAAGTTCTTTATATTATTATACTTACCTCCATCTTAAATAATAAATATTACTATTATAAAAAACCTACGTGTTTCATTGTCTTACACCAAATACACAACAGTAGGCCAGATGGGTAACCCGCAATTATTCTTATGTTGTGAGATATGGCCATGCCAATTTGGAAAATTTCAAACATGGATAACTTTATTTTTTCAAATGGAACATGCTGCTTTTTTTGATGCCAAGGGACGTGAAATTTATTTCTCTTTCAGCTGATATAAGGTTGTCTATATCTATCTTTGGTAGTTTTCTTTTTATACCAAAATATCTGATAACGAAAAAAAAAATACATTTATTATAGACAAAACCATTTTAAAAAACAATCCAAACGCAAACAAAATTGTAATAAATGGAAAAGATATGCTAAATATTGGAAAATGTATTTAAATTTCCCTTAAAATCATTTATTTGAACTCCTTAAAGAAGTCCCGCTTGCTCAAATTGGGGTATGATTTGTCAACAAGATGGCGCGCCTCCTAACCTGAACATAACCCTAATTTCTTTTTCTAGAAGTTCAAATAAATGATTTTAAAGGAAATTTAAATACATTTTCCAATATTTAGCATATCTTTTCCATTTATTACAATTTTGTTTGCGTTTGGATTGTTTTTTAAAATGGTTTTGTCTATAATAAATGTATTTTTTTTTTCGTTATCAGATATTTTGGTATAAAAAGAAAACTACCAAAGATAGATATAGACAACCTTATATCAGCTGAAAGAGAAATAAATTTCACGTCCCTTGGCATCAAAAAAAGTAGCATGTTCCATTTGAAAAAATAAAGTTATCCATGTTTGAAATTTTCCAAATTGGCATGGCTATATCTCACAACATAAGAAGAATTGCGGGTTACCCATCTGGCCTACATTAGTACATTTCATGATTATTAACATCACAAAAGAACAGTCCCCTAAGTCTTATGGTTCGCGCGATATTCAATTTTTTTCAGACAGCAGTTTTTTCACAAAAACCCGATTTGCTGCTAAACGGTTTGTTTTAGAATACATTGCATGACATAAAGTCATACTAAAATTGGCCGTAGAATCCAAATATGCAATAATATATAGGGCGTTCCATTTAAAAAAACATAACTTTGATATGGGTCACCCTGTATAAAAAGTGCAATTGGAACAAAAATATTTTTAATTTGTAGCCCTAAAGGCCCCACATTATATACGATCAACAAACTTTAAAAATGTCGGTTAATAAGCCCACAATCTTCCGTCCACGCACTAATGGCCCACCCGGTATATTGGAATTTAAGATGTCAAATTTATAAACATGGGAAAATATTTATATTTTGTTACCATGGCAACCATTTCTCCTATCTTTCCCTATGAAGTACAAGAGTAAAGCATGCTTCAAACAAATTTGAGAGCAAAATTAGAATATACATTTGAAAGAGCATCTAAAATAATTGATTTATGAATTTTAATCAAAATCGTTAGAGCGAATTTTGAGAAAATCGAAAAAAACTGAAAAAGTACATCAGTAAAGTACTAGTACTCTTTGGCCGATTTTGATTAAAAGCTTATTTTCACGCTCCCGGGGGGTGTTTAACTTAAATATAACATTTCAGCCCCATAGCTCAATTCCTTCATGCTTAAAATTGATCCCAGACACAAAGACACACACACGCAGACACACAGACAGACCATGTCGCGAAAACCACTTTTTTGGATTCAGGGGACCTCAAAGCGTGTATATCCATCAAAATCTCGACATCGAATTTTTGACATGAATCCAATACTTTCTCTCTCTATATATTAACATATATATAGAGGAAAGAGAAAGTAAAAATAAATCAAAAGATCTAAACAAAGCGAATTAGCTCAAGATTAGTGGACACCTATAGATAAACACAACAACAACAACAACAACGAATCTTTAACACAGACTTAAAATGAAAGATATTCTCGTTTCACGACAAGAAACCGCAGGCTAAAAAAATCCTGTTTGCATAACTCACCCTCTTCTCCCCAAGCCAGGCAAAAATTACCTTTGCTGCCGTTGCTGCCTTTGCTGAAGTTCTCAAATTCTAAAAAAAAAAAAATTAAAAATTAAAAACAGATATTAAATTTATGAATTTGTATGTTTATGTGATTATGCTCTGTAGAAGCCTAAAATATTCACCTTCAGGAGGAGTTGAAGAAGGTCATTCGACGGATTCCCTTTTCAATTCAGCTTATTCCAGTTGCAGTGGTCAAATCTGCAAAAAGGATATCTTTAAGAATCTGTCTCACTTATCAAAAGATAACAATGATGCCAAGATCAACATACCTGTTTCTCAAGTTGATTTTTCTTTAAAGGGCCTCCACATCTCCCCTTACAGCCCTCCCTAGCCTCCAAAAGTGTTCTTGGGCAAATCATGATGTTTATGGCTGATTGTAGAGTTTGATTGATGCAAGATGATTTTTAAAGATTCATTAAGATATTGAGGATCAATGATAAATTTGCCCAATTCTTATATTGCTATCAAGTTTATCAGAACGAAGCAATAGGTAGAGTCTATTCACAGGATTCAAATATTCATTTTTACTTTCTCTTACCTATGTATATATGTAATATATATATAGAGAGAAAGTATTGGATTCATGTCAAAAATTCGATGTCGAGATTTTGATGGATCTTCACGTTTTGAGGTCCCCTGAATCCAAAAAAGTGGTTTTCGCGACATGGTCTGTCTGTGTGTGTGTGGGTGGGTGTGTGTGTGGGTGGGTGTGTGTGTGTTCAATTTTAAGGATGAAGGAATTGAGCTACGAGGCTGAAATTTTATATTTAAGTTAAACACCCCCCGGGACCGGAAAAATAAGCTTTTAATCAAAATCGGCCAAAGAGTACTAGTACTTTACTGATGTACTTTTTCAGTTTTTTTCGATTTTCTCAAAATTCGCTCTAACGATTTTGATTAAAATTCAAAAATCAATTATTTTTTAGATGCTCTTTCAAATGTATATTCTCGTTTTGCCCTCAAAATTGTTTGAAGCACACTTTACTCTTGTGCTTCATAGGAAAGATAGGAGAAATGGTTGCCATGGTAACAAAATATAAATATTTTCCCATACTTATAAATTTTACATCTGAATTCAAATATTCCCTACTGCCGGAAACTAAATACATTTAGACACAAAAAATCTGGTGTGACAAGCACAGTACACAACTTTCGATTACCGAAGGTAAGAGAAAGTTGTGTGCTGTGCGCCAGTCACACCAGATTTTTCTAAAGAAGTTCATTGATGTTGATATTTGAATATAATTTTTCTTAATTATTTCACTTTATTAGAGGTAATAATATGGCGACATGATATAGTGAAAATTGAGCGAATATTTTCTTATTTTGTTTGTTTATTCTTTTTGATGTGTCAGCTAAAAAAAAAAATAAATTTAAAAATTAATATCAAGAAATTATTAGCGTGATTAAAAAAAAAAATTAATAGGCCTACTTAAGATTTGATATTTTATTTTATTTATCAAAATAAAAATATATTTATTTATTTGAGTTGACGTTTTAGATCCGATTTATCAAAGTCACTGTTTTCTTGTTATGCTTTTCTATTTATTTTAACTTGAAATTTTCATGCCACCACGGCATTATGAATGATGAGAAATAATATTTCTAAATTTTTATAATGATGCCCTTAACTAAAAAAAAAAAAAATAATATTTTTCTTATATCTTTGAGTAATTATTTTGAATGGATTCAGTGGCGTACCGAGGGGGGGGGGGGCGGAGGGGGCGGTCCGCCCCAGGCCCCGAGCCGGCATAGGCCCCCACATATTTATAAAAAAAAAAAATTTAATGAAAATTTCACTTTGAGAGGCCCCGGGGCCCTCAGGGCTCAAGTAAAAATGGGAAAATTTAGATAAAAAAAAGAAAATTTAATGAAAATTTCTCTTTGGGAGGCCCCGGGGCCCTCAGAGCTCAAGTAAAAGCGAGAAGCCCCGGGGCCCTCAGGGCTCAAGTAAAAGCGAGAGGCCCCGGGGCCCTCAGGGCTCAAGTAAAAATGGGAAAATTTAGATAAAAAAAAAAGAAAAATTTAATGAAAATTTCTCTTTGAGAGGCCCCGGGGCCCTCAGAGCTCAAGTAAAAACAAAATTTAATGAAAATTTCTCTTTGAGAGGCCCCGGGGCCCTCAGAGCTCAAGTAAAAGCGAGAGGCCCCGGGGCCCTCAGGGCTCAAGTAAAAACAAAATTTAATGAAAATTTCTCTTTGAGAGGCCCCGGAGCCCTCAGGGCTCAAGTAAAAATAAAATTTAATGAAAATTTCTCTTTGAGAGGCCCCGGGACCCTCAGAGCTCAAGTAAAAGCGAGAGGCCCCGGGGCCCTCAGGGCTCAAGTAAAAACAAAATTTAATGAAAATTTCTCTTTGAGAGGCCCCGGAGCCGTCAGGGCTCAAGTAAAAATAAAATTTAATGAAAATTTCTCTTTGAGAGGCCCCGGAGCCCTCAGGGCTCAAGTAAAAACAAAATTTAATGAAAATTTCTCTTTGAGAGGCCCCGGAGCCGTCAGGGCTCAAGTAAAAACAAAATTTAATGAAAATTTCTCTTTGAGAGGCCCCGGAGCCGTCAGGGCTCAAGTAAAAATAAAATTTAATGAAAATTTCTCTTTGAGAGGCCCCGGAGCCCTCAGGGCTCAAGTAAAAACAAAATTTAATGAAAATTTCTCTTTGAGAGGCCCCGGAGCCGTCAGGGCTCAAGTAAAAACAAAATTTAATGAAAATTTCTCTTTGAGAGGCCCCGGGGCCCTCAGGGCTCAAGTAAAAACAAAATTTAATGAAAATTTCTCTTTGAGAGGCCCCGGAGCCGTCAGGGCTCAAGTAAAAATAAAATTTAATGAAAATTTCTCTTTGAGAGGCCCCGGAGCCCTCAGGGCTCAAGTAAAAATAAAATTTAATGAAAATTTCTCTTTGAGAGGCCCCGGGACCCTCAGAGCTCAAGTAAAAGCGAGAGGCCCCGGGGCCCTCAGGGCTCAAGTAAAAATAAAATTTAATGAAAATTTCTCTTTGAGAGGCCCCGGAGCCGTCAGGGCTCAAGTAAAAATAAAATTTAATGAAAATTTCTCTTTGAGAGGCCCCGGGGCCCTCAGGGCTCAAGTAAAAACAAAATTTAATGAAAATTTCTTTTTGAGAGGCCCCGGAGCCCTCAGGGCTCAAGTAAAAATAAAATTTAATGAAAATTTCTCTTTGAGAGGCCCCGGGGCCCTTAGGGTTCAGGGATATACGGTAATTTTAAAAAATATTTTTGTGACTCAAGTAAAAATAAAATTTAATGAAAATTTCTCTTTGAGAGGCCCCGGGGCCCTTGGGGTTCAGGGATATACGGTATTTTAAAAAATATTTTTGTGTATGGAGGAGAAGGATATTTAAAGATGAAACCCCCCCAAAAAAAAAAAAAATTCAATATAAGGCCCCCTCTTCTAGTGCCGCCCCAGGCCCCCAACTGCCTCGGTACGCCTCTGTGTGAGAGCTGGATAAAGAAATCGTTGAAAAATTTTATTTAAAATCTAACGCACCGCGATTAAGCAAAAACGCTCAATGACAAAACATTTTTGAAGAATCGAGCTTAAAACTGTTTTTTCAATGCTTTTCTATGGGTCAACCCACACCGATTAGGCAAAACATAATTGGGCATGATTCGACATCATTGAACAAAATCTTTTGTCATTTTGCTCAAAGGCCGAACATTTTGTCCAACGCACACCGGTTAGGCAACAAAAATGTTCAATGGCAAAACATTTTGCCTAATCGGTGTGGCATTGAGCCAAAAGTGTTGCTCTTGGACAAAAAACGTTTTGCTCAATTGGTGTGCGTTCAGCCTAATTACTATGAAAACTTATTTAATTTTCTTTAAAAAACAAAAAAAGACTTGTATAATAAGAATAGATGGAAAAGGAAGAAACCTGGAAGGAAGAATAGAGAAGAGGACGAAATTAAAGTGAAAGATGATAAAGAGAATAATCTTGGAGTGAATGAAAAAATGAGGCCTTGCCTGAAGATAAGTGCGACTATTACCCGAAACGTCAGCAAGCTAAATATTAGGAAGCCTAAAAGAGTAGCCGAAACTTGAGTCTTAAAAAAAAAAGGTCAAATGATTTGCACTTGAAGGAGAAAAAAATTTTTTGTCTCACTAAAAAAAAGGTAAAATGATTTTCACGGAGAGGAAAAAAATTTCAAAAAAAAAAAAAAAAAAAAATATATAAATTTTTTATAGGAAATACAAGTTTCGGTTTCGGCTGAAAATCTTGTTTCGGTCGGACCCTACTAAATATAAAGGTTTTTTTATTGCACCTGACTGCTGTCCCAGAAAGACTCCTCTCTCTCTCTCTCTTTACCCAAATACCTTGTATATACAGCCATTCGGCTCAATAAATTTTAAAACTATTTTAAATTCTTCAATAAAATGTATGAAAGCTTATTATGTTTGGTTCTGGTGGCGATGAACAAGAGAATAAAAACGATGTTTTTTACTTTCTCTTACCTCTATATATATGTTATTAATATATAGAGAGAGAGAGAGAGAAAAATTGGATTCATGTCAAAAATCCGATGTCGAGATTTTGATGGATATACACGTTTTGAGGTCCCCTGAATCCAAAAAAAGTGGTTTTCGCTGACATGGTCTGTCTCTGTGTGTCTGTGAACAAAATATCTCAAGAACGAAAAGAGCTAGGAGGTTGAAATTTTATATTTAAGTTAGACACCCCCATGGGACGTGATACGAAGCTTTTGGACAAAATCGGCCAAAGAGTACTAGTACTTTACTGATGCACTTTTTCAGTTTTTTTCGATTTTCTCTAAATTCGCTCCAACGATTTTTTTTTAAATTCAAAAATCAATTATTTTCTAAATTCTCTTTAAAATGTATATTCTCATTTTGTCATTGAAATCTTCTGAAGACCACTTTACTCTTGTACTCCATAGAAAAGATAGGATAAATGGTTGCCATGGTAACAAAATATAAATATTTTCACATATAAATTTTACATCTTGAAAATCGAATTACCGTCGTCTTTGGGAAACTAAATATATGTCGACACAAAAAATCTGGTGTGACTGGCGCACAGCACACAATTTTCTCTTACCTTCGGTAATCGAAAGTTGTGTTCTGTGCTTGTAGGATTTCTTGTTCATCACCCCCAGAACCAAACATAATAAGCTTTCATACATTTTATTGAATATTTGTTCAACTCCAATTGTTAAAAATATTTTTAAATAATTAATGTGCGATAATCCACTTCTTGTGACTGGCCTAATTGCTGAATGTGAAAATTATAATAGGATATCCTCCTATTAGAAAGCCTTTCTATAGAAACCAAACAAAATTAATTAATTATTAATCTACTCGTTGATGAAACTGGTCCCCTTTTCACTCATTTAATAGCGCCCTTTTGTGTTTGTGTTTATCTTGAACGAAATCTCCATCTTAATTAATTTCTATCTGAAATCTAACATCTAACCTTATCAAAAGCTAACTAACACAAAATGTTAAACTATTCTCAGGAGTTCAACTTAATTCATTAAAGAGAGAAATTGTCTTTGCTTTTGCTTGCTTCCAAGTGATGATAAACATTCATGAGTCTCATTTGATAAAGCGATGATAATTGAGTGGCTTTAAATAATACATTTATTTGCTTAACTGTATTAATATCCTTTTTTTTATCCTCGCTTATTAATTCATAAATCAATTATTTTTTAGTTGCTCTTTAATATATTGTTTATAAATTTTATATCTTTAGTTCTATCTAATGTAGGGCCTACTTAAATTAAATATACACTGCCCCGCAAAAAAAGTGGCGCACTTTGTTCTTCTTAAAAAGACCTATTTTACTCTACCTTAATGATACTGAAATTTATTAAACATTTAATATAAAGTATCTTATACATTTCTAAGTAAATTTAATACAAATCCATATCATTTTAATAAATAATTATAATTTAATCAAAACAAAGACAAAAATGTTGAAATTTTTTTATTAACGCCAAATTTTTAATATTTTAAAATAATCTTTCCTTTTCAGTTTTTCTCTGTTCTATTTATTGGAAATTCTTATAAATACTAAATTTTTAATTAATATCCAACAAAACAGCGAGATTAAGTTGATTTGTCTCAAAAATTGAAAATCCACATATTTTTCTTTATTTTTTAAATTGTATAATTTGATAAAAATAATTTGAATTTGTGCTAAAGTTATTTAGAAATGTATAAGTTTATTCATATTAAATGTTTAATAAATTACAGTATCATTAGAATAGATTAGAACAGGTCTTTTTAAAGAAGAAACAAAGTGCGCCACTTTTTTGCGGGGCAGTGTATATCAACATAAAAAAACGGGTGTGCAAGTACAGAACAGAACTTTCAATTTACGAAGATAAGCGAAAGTTGTGTGCTGTAACACACCACATTTTTCACTTAATCGGTTACGACGAGGTCAGAACATATTTCTAATTGCCACGAACAAAAGATTCTTTTTTACATTCAAATAGACATTGTTTGAAAAAAGATTATTAATGAATCAGCGAGTATAATTGAATGTACACGAACGATAATGAATAATTTATTTGTAATTCTTTTTTTGTACGTACTATATACTATTAAATTACTTTGTATGTCAATTAAACTAATCACTAAACTACTCACATATTTGTTAAATATTGATATAATTTGATATAATCGAACTGAAATAGGATTGACAAATAAATATGAAATGAAAATGAATGAACAGATTTATGCTGAGGAACTTTGACAGATGAAATAATCTAATCTATCCCTATTCGTTCTATTAATTATGTATTATTTGAGGTAATTTTAAGCAATAAAATATTCTAAATAATAAATTTCTAGTTTTATTGTAATTTGAAATTAATTTAGTCCCTTGTGGACGAAAACAAAGGGATGCTTTTAAAAAGTATTAGGAAAATCTTGAAAATTCTCAAAGTTCAAAAGCGATGGAAAAAATATGATCTCTATGGATCAGGACCACCCAAATATGCATTATAGATAAGAGAAAGAAAAAATTAATTGAAATTTTTTTAAATATATATTTTGCAATAAACGATTATATTATTTAATTTTTATGAAGTAGGGAAATGTTAAAAGTGCATCAGTAAAGTACTAGTACTCTTTGGTCGATTTTGTTCAAAAGCTTGGTGTCACGTCCCATGGGGGTGCCTAACTTAAATATAAAATTTCAACCTCCTAGGTCTTTTCGTTTCTGAGATATTTTGTTCACAAGCAGACACACAGACAGACCATGCCGCGAAAACCACTTTTTTGGATTCAGGGGACCTCAAAACGTGTATATCCATCAAAATCTCGACATCGAATTTTTGACATGAATCCAATACTTTCTCTCTCTATATATTAACATATATATAGAGGTAAGAGAAAGTAAAAAATGAATAAAAACGAACTGTTGATTTCTTTAAGAAAGTAAAATATCTAGTGTAAGTAAAGGTCTTCTGGAGGGAGGAGGGGGGGGGGGGCGGATTAGAGCCCCCATAGCCCCCCTCCCCGTAAGGCCGCTATTGTCTCCCACCTATTTTCTTTTTGAAGATTTCTTTTTTTTTTCCTTAAATTTTTTTATATTAGAAATTGGAAAAAAAAAAAAAAAGATTTATTACATCGAGATTCACGCACGGTGTAATAGAAAAAGAGAAGCAGAAATTATTTTCAACTCGAAGAGATCTCATAATGGAATTTTTTTTTTAAATTTATGATCTTTTCTTATTTCCGCTTTATGTTCAACCTCAGACATCCATTCGACCAAATATAGGGCCTATATAGGAAAATTTTTAAAAACGGTTTAATATTGAAAACGTATAAAGAGATATAGAAATAGAAATCGCATAGATGTTCACCCACATTCTACTTGGAAAGCGTACTTTATATAGACATAATCTCAATAATCAAAAATCGGGTGTGACTGGTCGCACAGCACTTACTTTTATGGGCTTCTGCCCTTATTATTTTATTACTTTCTCTTACCTATGTATATATGTAATATATATATATATATATATATATATAGAAAGTATTGGTTTCATGTCAAAAATACGAAGTCGAGATTTTGATGGATATACACGTTTTGAGGTCCCCTGAATTCAAAAAAGTGGTTTTCGCGACATGGTATGTCTGTGTGTCTGTGAACAAAATATCTCAAGAACGGAAAGAGCTAGGAGATTGAAATTTTATATTTAAGTTAGTCACCCCCATGGGACGTGACACGAAACTTTTGAACAAAATCGACCAAAGAGTACTAGTACTTTACTGATGCACTTTTTCAGTTTTTTTCTCTAAATTTGCTCCAACGATTTTTTTTTTAATTCAAAAATCAATTATTTTTTAGATGCTCTTTAATATGTATATTCTCATTTCGCCATTGAAATCTTCTGAAGACCACTTTACTCTTGTACTCCATAAAAAAGATAGGAGAAATGGTTGCCATGGTAACAAAATATAAATATTTTGCCACACTTATAAATTTTACATCTTGAAAATCTTAAATAGAAATGCCTGAACCCCCAATAGTAGATATATATAATACAACGGTTATCGTCAAAGTCTTAAATGGCCTAAGTTGCCGAAAAGACTGTGTGAATGTGTATGTGAGTGTGAGTGTGAATGAGAAAAAAGTGTGAATGTTAAAAAAAAAAAAAAATCTTGAAAATCGAATGTACCGGAATGTACCGTACTGTCGGAAACTAAACACATGTCGACACAAAAAATCTGGTTTGACAAGTACAGTACACAACTTACTTAATTACCGAAGGTAAGAGAAAGTTGTGTGCTGTGCGCCAGTCACACCAGATTTTTTTTTCTGTGTTCTGGTTGAAGAATGATGAAAGAATGAGTCAAAATTGGACCACGTTTTTAACACTGACGATCGAGTGGCGCGAAGGCTTGGTGTCGATCCAAGTGAGTTTCTCCATTCACGAGCAGTTGAGGGGTTGGATGGATGGTTTGACGAAAGTGGATTTTGAACCGGATGGAAATCCAACTCATCCTATCCCTCCACATCATCCAAGAAGATATGGATTTTATTTATTTAATTTATTGCTAACATGATAAACAATCGTCTAATTATCTTAAATGGGAACTGAACCTATTCATTTAATTGCTTACGAAGGAACAAAGTGACTTTTTTTTTTTATTATTTACGTTCTTACATTTTCGTTATTAATTTTATTATTTTTTTCTCAATGTAACATAAATAAATGGAAATAGTAAATTGAAATGGAAAACTTTTAAAGGATTACGTCAGAGGAAATTTCCCTTTAAAAAATTTTAATAGAAAAGAAACCGAGATTTTTTTTTTTAGACACTCATTTAGCTGTCAAGGAAATAAGCTTTACTTTTCGTGAATGTTAAAGAAATGTTGATTTTAGCAGTTAAGCGGATCAGAATGGAAATAAAAAATATTCTATATTTAAGTAGCCTATTTCACATTTATTTACTCAACTTCCGAAAATGTATCATCTTATTTTTAATATAAGATATTTATTTGATTGAATTAAGTAAAAAAATTTGAATTTTTATTTTTTTAACACTCCCGGTATCTACCGGAAGGAAATAAAGAGAAGGAGAAGATGAGCCACCTCGCCAAGCCGCGTTAAAGAACTTCGTTCCAAAAAAAAAAAGATAAAATGATATAAATTTTGTATAAGATATTTTATTCGAGTGAGGGGGGGGGGGGTAGTTGGGATATAATATTTGTAGGGGAGTTTGTTTGTATGTGACTAACTGTGGGGGAGGGGGACTAGAAATTAATTAATTTAATAATATGAAAAAGTAAACAGTCTTGAAGCATTGTACAATTTCTTTTGCTAACTCGGACACCTTGTATATAATAGATATAGAATAAAAGATAATTTTATTTAAATAATTTTCGAATTCATTTGAATAAGATATTGATAGATATTATAAATAAAAATACCTCAATTCGGATTTGACTAAACACTAAACAACTCACATATTTGTTAAATATAATTTTATCTAAACGAACTGAAAAATACGATTGACCAATAATTATGAAATGAAAAAGAAATATGAACAGATTTATGCTGAGGAACTTTGACAGATGAAACGATTTAATCTATTCCTATTCGTTCTATTAATTATGTATTATTTGAGGTAATTTTAAGCAATAAAAGATTCTAAATAATAAATTTCTAGTTTTATTGTAATTTGAAATTAATTTAGTCCCTTGTGGACGAAAACAAAGGGAATGCTTTTAAAAAGTTTTAGGAAAATCTTGAAAATTCTCAAAGTTCAAAAGCGATGGAAAAATATGATCTCTATGGATAAGGTCCCCCCTAATATGTATATTAAGATAAGAGAAAGCATGGGCGTAACTAGGGGGGTCCCGGGGGCCTGGCCCCCCCCCAGAAGGCTCGTGGCCCCCCCCCAGAAAGATCTTTGCCACAAGAAAAATTGAGAAAATATGGGGCTTTCCAGGCCCGAGTCATTCTTTCCACGTCAAATCGATACACTTTTTACATCACCATCTCAGATTTCTATGAAATTTGGGTCATAGGTAGAGTCAATAGAGACTAAGAAAAAGCCCCAATTTCAACTCGATATCTCAACTCGTTTAAGAAATATGGCGGGTTAAATTTGTCAAAAATGGCAAAAAATCGACCTAACCACATCTATTTAAATTGCTCTAAAATCTCTTAGAGATGAGATAGAGAGATGAATGAGGTGTCATTTTACAGCTTTTTAGATGCCCTTTGCAATGATATACAATACAACTGAGGTGGTAATAAAAAAAAAATTTAATTTCAAAATCAAAAATTTAAATTAATTTTTCTCAAAAAGTACCACTTCGAAAATTTTGAAAAAATTCTAAAATGGTCCTTGCTTAAAGGTTAAAAGATAATATAAGCCTCATCGAGGGATCATGATGGTATCATAGAAAAATTAATTAAAACAACCATTGCGTTAGTTTTTTGTCATAATTGGGAAAAATTACACATGCTCAGTGGCGTACCGAGGGGGGGGGGGGAGCGGGGGGGGAGGTCCGCACCAGGCCCCGAGCCAGCATAGGCCCTCATATATTTATAAAAAAAAAATTAAATATTTCCCTTTGAGAGGCCCCGGGACCCTCAAAGTCAAGTAAAAATGGGAAAATTTTGATTAAAAAAAAAGAAAATTTAATGAAAATTTCTCTTTAAATAGGCCCCGGGGCCTTCAGGGCTCAAGTAAAAACGGAAAAATTTACATAAAAAAAAAAAAAAATTTAATAAAAATTTCCCTTCGAGAGGCCCCGGGGCCCTCAGAACCAAGTAAAAATGGGAAAATTTTGATTAAAAAAAAAGAAAATTTAATGAAAATTTCTCTTTGAGGGGCCCCGGGGCTCTCAGGGCTCAAGTAAAAACGGAAAAATTTAGAAAAAAAAAACAAAATTTAATAAAAATTTCCCTTCGAGAGGCCCCGGGGCCCTCAGAACCAAGTAAAAATGGGAAAATTTTGATTAAAAAAAAAAGAAAATTTAATGAAAATTTCTCTTTGAGGGGCCCCGGGGCTCTCAGGGCTCAAGTAAAAACGGAAAAATTTAGAAAAAAAAAAACAAAATTTAATAAAAATTTCCCTTCGAGAGGCCCCGGGGCCCTCAGAACCAAGTAAAAATCGGAAAATTTTGATTAAAAAAAAAAGAAAATTTAATGAAAATTTCTCTTTGAGGGGCCCCGGGGCCTTGGGGTTCAGGGATATACGGTATTTCAAAAAATATTTTTGTGTATGGAGGAGAAGGATATTTAAAGATGAGCACCCCCCAAAAAAAAAAAAATTCAATATAAGGCCCCCTTTCTTCTAGTGCCGCCCCAGGCCCCCCAACCCCCACAGGCCTCTGCACAGGCTAACAGTGATTTTGGTACCTGGGGTATTTTGAGCTGATCTCCGAGTATATGCGACGTCCTTTTTCCAAAAATGTCGTCAGTTTTGCTCGAATATCTCTAGTTTTAGAGATATAGAGAATATAACGTTTTAATTGAAATTCTACTCTAAACTGGCTCTTATTTTGAGTTTTCTAGATTTTTTATGTTTTCTCTTCGAGATATACAGGTAGCTAAGATACATAGAAAATCTAGAGATTCTGCCCAATCAGAAGTGATTTAGTGGTGCAAAACAAGGCTAAAAGTTGAAAAAAATTCAATTTTTTCTGTTTTTCTTAACTTTAGACAACCCTAAAATTTTTTTAACATCTCTGAATGCAAAAAACATATATGTACGATATTCTGTAACTCTTTAGCTTTCCAGAAATCATTCATTTGTGCAAATCGGTTAATTATTAAAGAAATTATAAACTTGTTATTTCAGCGCTATCACTACACCCAAGAATTCTTCTAAGCAAAACAACATCTTAATCATAAAATTTTCTTATCTTTGATTTGTAGATTAACTATTTTGTTTATAATTTCGTTAATAATTAACCGATTTGCACGAATGAATGATGGCTGGAAAAATTGAATTTTTTTCAATTTTTAGCCGTGTTTTGCACCACTAAAATCACTTCTGATTGGGCAGAAACTCTAGATTTTCTATGTATCTTAGCTACCTGTATATTTTTAAGAGAAAACACCATAAAAAAATCTAGAAAACTCAAAATAAGAGCCACTTTAGAGCAGAATTTCAATTAAAACGTTATATTCTCTATATCTCTAAAACTAGAGCTATTCGAGCAAAACGGACGACATTTTTGGAAAAAGGACGTCGCATATACTCAGAGATCAGCTCAAAATATCCCCGGTACCAAAATCACTGTTAGCCTGTGTAATTTTTCCCAATTATGACAAAAAACTAACGCAAGGGTTGTTTTAGTTAATTTTTCTCTATAATCTGAGATGGTGAGGTTAAAAAGTGTATCAATTTGACGTGGAATGACTCGCCCACCGAGGTTATCTGGTCTCATGCCCCCCCCCCAGCGAGGATGGCTGGTCCCATGGCCCCCCCCCCAGCCAGATTCTCTAGTTACGCCCATGAGAGAAAGTAAAAATTAATTGAAATTGTTTTAAATATTTATTTAATATTTATGAATTTTAATCAAAATCGTTCGAGCTAATTTTGAGAAAATCAAAAAGAAAATAAAGTGAAAATAACATCAGTAAAGTACTAGTACTCTTTGGCCGATTTTGTTCAAAAGCTTCATATCACGTCCCAGGGGGTTGCCTAAATTAAATATAAAATTTCATCCCCCTATAGGAGGAATGAACTATTTCTTTTCGTTCTTGAGATATTTTGTTCACAGATAGACAGACCATGTCGCGAAAACAACTCTTTTGGATTCAGAGGACCTCAAAACGTGTATATCCATCAAAATCTCCACCTTGAATTTTTGACATGAATCCAATACTTTATATTAACATATATAGAGCTAAGAGAAAGTAAAACCCATCTCAAATAGGCAAGGATTAACAACTGGAGTCGGACAAAACAAACAAAAGGTTAGCATTTGGCATATATTAAGAAAAATATAGCTTCCCCCTCTCTTCCGCTAAATGTCCACAACATAAAACAGCCCAATAAAATAACAAAGTAAGCGACAAATTAAATAATAGTCTACCAAACGAGGGATGGACAGAATTAGGATCATTTCGGATTTAAAACTAAATCCAATTCGAAATAGGATTTTGACTTTGGATTGAAATTCGAATTGTCTTTAAGGATCTAGGATTGGAACTAAATCGTTTTCCAAAGACATTTAGTTTTAATGGATTTAAAATCCTTTCAAAAAATTATCCAATTATTATTAAAAGGAAGTGGTTACTAAAAAAAAAAATCTGGTGTGACTGGCGCACAGCACACAACTTTCTCTTACTTTCGGTAATCGAAAGTTGTGAACTGTTCTTGTCCCACCAGATTTTTTGTGTCGGCATGTATTTAGTTTCCGACAGTACGGTACATTAGAATTTCAAGATGTAAAATTTATAAGTATAGAAAATATTTATATTTTGTTACCATAGCAACCATTTCTCCTATCTTTCCTATGAAGTACAAGAGTAAAGTGGTGGTCAAAGGATTTCAATGGCTAAATGAGAATATACATTTTAAAGAGCATCTAAAAAATAATTGATTTTTGAATTTAAAAAAAATCGTTGGAGCGAATTTAGAGAAAATCAAAAAAACTGAAAAAGTACATCAGTAAAGTACTAGTAGTCTTTGGCCGATTTTGATTAAAAGCTTATTTTTCCGGTCCCCGGGGGTACAAAACTTAAATATAAAATTTCAACATCCTAGCTAATTTCCTTCAGGCTTAAAATTGAACACAGACAGACACACACACACACACACACACACACACAGACAGACCATGTCGCGAAAACGACTTTTTTGGATTCAGGGGACCTCAAAACGTGAAGATCAATCAAAATCTCGACATCGAATTTTTGACATGAATCCAATACTTTCTTTCTATATATATATTAAGATATATAGAGGTAAGAGAAAGTAAAAATTAATTATTAAATGATTGATGTATGCATTTGTATAAAAATAATAAAAAATAATTAAAAATCTCTTAATAAATAATGTGATTGTAATGGAAAAAATTTTGAACGAGTTGAAAAAATAATTAACCGACCATAACGGGAAATAAATAGATTTAAAATGTTAAAATTGATTTGAAGATATTCAAAGAGGGATTAAATATTTTAAAAAATTAACTTTAAGAATTCATTATTAGTCTTGATTAAAAAATAAATGTTTTTATCATTAACTCACCTAAATGCAAGGCGATCTGGAGGATCGAGGCGGATGGGCTGGACCAGGGAACAAACGACGAACGGGCTGGCCGAATGCAAGTTGAAATTTAACTCCTGGAAAAGGAAAATCATTTATTAAATTATGCTTAGACCTCGTTCTGCGGGAATAATAGTCGAGTTAAGAAGATTTTTATTATAAAAACTTTTGATTTATTTTGCATAGGCCTGTAGGAAATTTCAAATTTCTCCTTCGGAAACAAAAAAAGGACTGATTTGGTTATCTAAATACTATTACCGATAACTAGGAAATGAGGTATGACGCCATGGCAAGAAAAATTTGGAAGAAGCAGCGAGAGTGAGAGAAAACGCTCAAGAGAGGCAAATCGAAACAAGTGAGACCACCCTTTTCCTGATGTAATAGAAAAATTCAATATTAAATAAAAAATAATTAATAAGAATATTTTTTTTTTCCAATGAAACACAAATATTAATTAGGCCTACCTTTAATTAAAAAGACCATCAAAGAGGATGAGTTGGTAGTTATAAAATAGATTATTTTTTGCAACAAATAATAATTTATTTTTGAATATGAGGTAAGAGAAAAGTTAATTTATATTTTATATTTGTATAAAATAATTGAGTAGGATGCATAGGAATATCACCCAAAAACAATTTTCCAGAATGAGAAATTTTTATAAGAGAAAAATATTAAAATATTTTAATTAGATAGGGAAATGTACCGGTATATATAACCCTAACCACCCTCTCTAAGTTTTTATATTTTATAGGCCTAATTAATAAAATAAAAATTTAACCCTTTTATGAATTTATGAAAATGAAAAATGGAAATAATAATTATAGATTATCAAATATACAAGGGTTAATTAGAAATATTATTCCATGTTAGTACGCTAAAAGATATAAAGAGAAGTTATAGGAATTTTTATAGGAAATTTTATAGTTAAATTTTTTCATAATCCAGAAAAAAAAATAAACCAAAAAAAAAAAAAAAAAAAATGCTACACTCCTATTGAAAATAAAATTTTGGAATTTGGATTCTTATTATATAGAGATTAGTGTGTTTGTGTGTAGAATGAGAGTTTATACAAAAATGAAAAATAATATTGATAAACGATTTTTTTACCCTTATTTTTAAGGAAAAATATTAATGATATTAAAGATGTACACCCGTTTACACCCTCTGTTTTAAGACAAAGGATAATTTTATAAATATGTTTTAAGAAAGAAAATATAAAAATTTAACCCTTTCCAAGAGAAATATGCAAATTATAAATACCTTTTAATTGTGGAGAGAGGAGGTGTGTGTGACGTTTTATTCTCACAAACAGAATCGCACTGGAGAAGAGGCACTTTGCAGAGAGATGAGTTCCATCTTGGGGCCCCTTGACGTAGATGCATTTGCGCTCTTCTGAAACAAAGAAATATTTATTTTTTTTTTATCCTCTTCTATCATCATATTTTAAATATTCAATAAAGATTATTTTATTAAATAATTGTTTTATTTTCCCGTAATCCTTTCCTTTCCCATGTTTAAATATAAAAGTATATTAGTATGTTTATCGGGTATTTAGCTTAGCTTCAAATGGGGAATTAATACAATTTTAATTAGAATTTTTCTCTCAATTCATTCAGATAACGGATTATTAAAAAATAATTTTTTTTTTAATTAAGTAGCCTACTTGATTTGTTTCTAATTGGAAAGGTATAATTCGTTTTTGTCCAATTTTCTTAAGGGTTTGTTTCTTTTTGATAATTTTTTTTAAATTTTAATCTTTCTTTTAAAAAGAAAATTGAGTGATTTTTATGGATTTTTATAGAAAAGAATAGATGAGTATATATTCAAGTAATTTGCCCCCTCCATCCCTCTTGACATATTTAATTATTAATTGATAAAGGGATGAACAATTGAGAAGTTTATTAGAAAAATTAAGATATTTTGAAATTGTCTGTTCTTTTAATTAAATGATAAAGAATTTTATATAATTTATTTGAATCAGTGGCTATTTTAACCCACCACCTCCAAAAAAAAAACCACCCCTATTACTACACTACATTACCGATCGAAGAGAAAAAATCTTTTTTATTAGATTAGACAAAAAGGAATATACAAAGAAATCAAGTACGTAGCTAGTAAAAAAAAATTATTTTTTTATATACTGTAAATAAAAAAAAATATTTAATATATTATCTGAATGAATTGAAGTAAAAATTCTAATTTTAATTATAATATTTCAAAATGAGAGGATAAACAAACAAACCCATAGCACGGAAAATGAATAATCACAAAAAAATAGAAAAAATTCTAACAGGAACGAATCCTAGTCATTTCGATCGATCATAGCGTAAAAACAATTTAAAAAAAAAAAATCGTCCGAATTGATGAAACTTATAATTAAAGGAGGCGAGTGGAGAAACTGTTTAAGAAAAGAATCCATTCAGACAGTGAAAAAAAAAATTTCACCTCTAAAAATCTCACTTATTAATATACGATAAAAGTTTAAGAATTTCTATTTTCATTTATTTAATAATAATTTCTTATTAAATATTATAGAGAACTAAATTCTCAGTTAGAAGGGTGGAGGGTGACAAGCAGGGCCGAACTAGGAGATTTTTAAGGGGGCAAAATTTAATTTGGCGCCCCTCCTTAAAATTTTCTATACAAAATTCATATCATTTTACCTTTTTTTTAGTAAATCTTTCTTTAATTGCCGCCCCCTGATATCTGCCGCCCGGCACACGCACCCACTGCCCCCTCTAGATCCGGCCCTGGTGACAAGGGATAGAAAGTAATACATTTGCGTAAAAGTAAAAATAAAAAATAATAATAATAATTTTCTATTAAAATTTAGTTTTTGAAGAAAAATACTGTTTTGTTTATTAGAAGGGGTGATTTGCACCCTTTATCACCCTCCACCTGGGGTACACGACTTCATCATAGCGTGGTATTAAAAAATTGGATAATTTTATAAGGAGAAAAAAAAATTGAAAATAGAAACTTAATTCATTATGCAAATGAGATATGAAAAGATTCATTACCTTAATAATAAGATGACCAGGTGGGCAGTTTGGTGGATGAATGTCTTATTTGCACAAATCACAACACATTATAAAATAAACTAAACACACGCGAGAGAGAGAGAGAGAGAGAGAGAGAGAAACCGAATGACTCATGGCTCGACTCACATACAACTGATAGGCAGGCAGCAACCAAGCATAGAGAAATAGCATTGCTCAGAGGAGCGCCCAAGAAAAAAAAATTATCAAATATATTCTCTATTTATAAAAATTCCTTTCACTTGCAAACTAACGGGGTTTTATTCTGTTGGGAATTAATTCGAAATTAAATAACTATTAAAAGACTCCCTTTATTTACCCACCCTTAAAAAACTCACCCCTAATAAAATAAAATACTTTCAAGTGTTATTTTTTGTATTTATTTATTTATTAAGGATAAATTCGAAGTGAAATAATTTTTAAAAGACTCCCTTTATTTTCCCACCCTTAAAAAAACTCACCCCTAATAAAATACTTTCAAGTGTTATTTTTTGTATTTATTTATTTATTAAGGATAAATTCGAAGTGAAATAATTTTTAAAAGACTCTCTTTATTTTCCCACCCTTAAAACTCACCCCTAATAAAATAACTTTCAAGTGTTATTTTTTGTATTTATTTATTTATTAAGGATAAATTCGAAGTGAAATAATTTTTAAAAGACTCTCTTTATCTTCCCACCCTTAAAAACTCACCCCTAATAAAATACTTTCAAGTGTTATTTTTTGTATTTATTTATTTATTAAGGATAAATTCGAAGTGAAATAATTTTTTAAAAGACTCCCTTTATCTTCCCACCCCTTAAAAACTCACCCCTAATAAAATAAACTTTCAAGTGTTATTTTTTGTATTTATTTATTTATTAAGGATAAATTCGAAGTGAAATAATTTTTAAAAGACTCCCTTTATTTACCCACCCTTAAAACTCACCCCTAATAAAATAAAACACTTTCAAGTGTTATTTTTTGTATTTATTTATTTATTATGGATAAATTCGAAGTGAAATAATTTTTAAAAGACTCCCTTTATTTACCCACCCCTTAAAACTCACCCCATAAAATAAAACACTTTCAAGTGTTATTTTTTGTATTTATTTATTTATTATGGATAAATTCGAAGTAAAATAATTTTTAAAAGACTCCCTTTATCTACCCACCCTTAAAATCACCCCTAATAAAATAAAAGACTTTCAAGTGTTATTTTTTGTATTTATTTATTTATTATGGATAAATTCGAAGTGAAATAATTTTTAAAAGACTCCCTTTATTTACCCACCCTTAAAACTCACCCCCGAATGGAAAGATTACTCATTGCCCTACCAATCATTTCTATAGACCTAAGGAGATAATTTTTTTATTTTTATTCTAAGTTAGAATATTCTCATACAGAATTAAAATTGTAAGAAGAAATTTTTGAATTTTATATTTTTTCATAATCAAGAAAGTTGATTTGTTATTAAAAAAAATAATTTGGTAAAAATAATGAAAAAAATCAAAGAGGGGAGAGAGAGACTTGTATAGAAATGATAATCAAGTATCTTAAAATGAGGGCGGATTTCTTTTGGCCTATAAGAGATTTTAAGAGAGAATGTCCTTTCCCAGGAAATGATGAGATAAATTGAAAAAATTTGATTGTCAGGCTTACTTACCTAGTGCAGATAGAGACCCTCGGAGTGCGCATAGATGGGGATGCTCGGGCGACAAGGTCGATGCTTATATAACAAAGATACGTGTTGAGATTTCGCTTCTTTTTGATGCTCCCTCATTTGCATGTTGATTTGTTTCAGCTGACTTTGACTCATTGGCAAGTAACACATCAAGAGATGCTGAAACAAAAGAAAATATAATTAATTATTATTAAATATCTATTTTTTCAAATATCTATTTTTTTGTCTAATTTAAATTTCTTATTCAACGTTAATATTTTAACAACTAAACATGACAATTTAAATTGATATTGAATAGAATTCTTTTTATTATTGTTTTAAATAAACCAAATTTCCTTTCTTAATTAACATACTTGTTGAAATATCTATTTCTCAAATATATTTTCTAGTCAATCGTAAATAGCAAAGCACAATTATTAAAAAAATTTTTTGCTTTTATTAATTAAATAAATATTATTTTAATCATTTGAAAATCAGGACAAATTTTTTACTTTCTCTTACCTCTATATATGTTAATATATAGAGAAAGTGTTGGATTCATATCAAAAATTCGATGTCGAGATTTTGATGGATTGTACATGTTTTAAGATACCATGAATAAAAAAAAAGTGGTTTTCGCAACATGGTCTGTCTGTCTCTCTCTGTGTTCAATTTAAATATGAAGGAATTGAGCTACGGGGCTAAAATTTTATATTTAAGTTAGACATCACTCAGAAGAGTGAAAATAAGCTTTTAAACAAAATCGGGCAAAAAATACTATTAATGTACTGATGTACTTTTTCAGATTTTCTCTCTCTATATATTAACATATACATATATAGAGATAAGAGTAAGTAAAAAATCTGGTGTGACTGGTCGCACAGCACACAACTTTCTTTTACCTTCGGTAATCGAAAGTTGTGTTCTGTACATGTCACACCAGATTTTTTTGTGTCGAGATATATTTAGCTTCCGCCGGTATTTTAGAATTCAAGATGTAAAATTTATAAACATGGGAAAATATTTATATTTTATTACCAACCATTTCTCCTAACTTTCCTATGCAGTATAAGAGCAGGGGCGGCGCGTCCACTAGGCAAACTAGGCGGCCGCCTAGGGCGGCAACCTGGGGAGGGCGGCAAAAAGGGAAAAATAAGAAAAAATTTTGGTTCCACAAGCGGCACCCGAAAAAAAGGCAAAAAATTTTTTTCGGACGGGAAAAAATTTGTTCCCAAAATGTTCCGCAGGCGGCACACGGGAAAATATACGAGAAAGTTTTAGGGAAGTCATTTCCGATTTTTTATTTAAATAAATTATTCTTTATTAAAAGGACTTCGATTGAAAGCAGTTTAAAAATTTCAAGAGGTAATAAGCAATTAGTTTTTTGTTAGTTAGTTTAATTTCTATTATTATTAATTCTCCTCCCCAAATGTTCTCTGACTTAATACGATGTTGCCTTCCCATCAACCTCTACATCGAGCATTCTATTATAAGCATATTATAAGAACAAACCCCGGTTAAATTTCCTAATATATTTAATTAGTTAATAATTTAAAAAAAAAACAATCTTTAATCAAGGGCGGATACAGGGGGGGTAAAGGGGGTAATTACCCCCCCCCCCCCCGAGATTTGAAAAAATACCTTTTTTTTCGAAAAAAAAAAAAAAAATGTATTTTTAATGTAAAATTTTGAAAATTAATACTTAAAAACTTGGTTTGTATTTATATTCTGGCCAACAAGTACAGAATGCGCCTTTAAATTGCCGAAATTAAGAAAAAATAGTGGGCTGTGCGACGAGTCACACCAGATTACCCCCCCCCCCTCCTCCCGAGAAACACCTCTGGATCCGCCTTGTCTTGAATTGAGAATTGAAAAAAATTTTGAATTGCATCACGAATTGATTTTAATAAAAGAAAAAAATGAAGTTTTATTATTATAGTCTTAATCTGAATAGATAAAAATACTATTAAAAATAATAAAATACTGTATATAATAGTACTTTTATACCGTTCAATGAAATTTTCCTTCTATTTTAAAAAATTTAAACCAACAACAAGTAAATAGAATCCCGATGCAGAGGCTCAACTGAGGTAGGTAAGTAACAGCGTGGAAAGTAGCGAAAATCGAAATATAGGTAAGAGAAAGTAAAAATTTGTTTTCAATTTTAAATTGCTTGAAATAAGAATTAAATTATAAGTCAAATTTTGTCATTCCCATAGAATATATTATTTGAAAAATATAAACTCACCAAATGGCAACTCGAAATAACGTTGAGTTCATCTCGACTAACGACAAGAAGCCTCTGGGAACAAATTCTGAAAATAACAAAATAAAAAAATTTTTTTAAAAGTGATATATTTGAAAATCTTATGTCATCATGCAAATAGATATTCAATTTAATTATTATTTTCCCAAATTTGAAGATATTAATTTTGAAAATGTTTGTGTTAAGTCGGGTTTCCACGAATGCATGTCATCGTGCATCGCATAAGCTTAAGATCTTGTTTCTTGTTGCGGAATCCAGTGTTAACAAAATATTCTGGCAAATGAACAAGTTAGAGAAAATAATAATTAAATTGAAATTTAAACAATTACAAGATTCTCACTTTTTTTCCCAAATATTTATGAGTAATAGGTTTAGATTTAAAAAATTACTTTAAGAAAATTAATAGTAAATTTAATTTAATCGCGAATTGTTTAAATAATCTAATTAGGAGTGAACCACCCTAATCGTATTGCCAATAATTAAATGCGTATAAAGAAAACAGAAGAATTAATAGATATCTACAGCCCTCGGGGCTTGGCGTAGAGGTTAGCGTGCTAACCTCGTATACCAAACGTCGCGGGTTCGGACCCCAGGCAGTCCGATGATTTTATTTAAGCCACTTGGATACCAAATGGCTTAAATAATAATGCCTGGACCCCAAATAAATATATATTATATAAATACTAGTATCGTTTAAAGTCTTAAATGGCCTAAGTTGCCGAAAAGACTGTGTGAATGTGAGTGTGAATGAGAAAAAAGTGTGAGTGTTAAAAAAAAAAAAATAGATATCTACAAGATAAATATTTTTTTTTAAGATGCAATTATTTTTTCATAAAAGATAGACAAGAAAATTAAACCAGAAGGTAAGGCAGGTAATTAAAATAAAAATTTTTAGAGAAAATATATGAATTAGAATAAAAGCGAAAAAATTCATAAAAGAAATAATAATGCTTTAAAATGAGATTTCAGTTCTAATATCACCCAAAACTATTTTTTGAAATGAAATACTAACACCGATGGAATTAATTCGGCTTGAAGAGTCATAGTATTAAAACTTTAAATACCGGTAATTCTTTAAAATTTATTCATTTTGGGGGAGGGAGATTACTAAAAAATACTTCCTCTCTATTTTGCATATAATAGTAAGAGAAATTAATGTTTGGTTTGATATTAGAAAAATTCGGATTTTATTAAGAAAAAAAAAAAAAACGATTTTTTTTTCAATAAAATAAAAGTATTGATTAGGTCTACCGATAATAAGACGGTCAGAGGGGGTGAGTTGAATTTTCACGATGTGGGGTGCGTTATATAAATATTCACTTTAATATAAATTCCGCACAGAAAGAGCAAGACGTACGACTTTGAACCCGTTTAAAACTCGACTGAATTTTATTTGTCTCTCTCTCTCTCTCTCCTAATAAGGAACGTAATAAGAAATTACATTTTGGAAAAAAATAAAAAAATAGAATACTGATCTAATATTATTTAGAGATGGAAAACAAATTAAAAGATGATTTGAAATATTCATTGTTCATACTCAAAACATTTCCACTCCCTCAACGCAAACTCATCAATAAAAATTTCAATTTAATTTTTTCAGCTAATGGAAAAATCTTCCCATTTATTATAAACATATTAAACATTTTATTATTATGCTACCCATTTGAATAAGATATTGATATTCATGAATACCTCAATTCGGATTTGACTATACACTAAACTACTCACATAGTGTTAAATATAATTTTATATAATCGAACTGAAAAATACGATTGACAAATGATTATGAAATGAAAAAGAAATATGCTGAGAAACTTTGACAGATGAAACAATTTAATTCGTTCTATTAATTATGTATTATTTGAGATAATTTTAAGCAATAAAAGATTTCTAAATAAAAAATTTCTAGTTTTATTGTAATTTGAAATTAAAAATTTAGTCCCTTGTGGACGAAAACAAAAAGAATGCTTAAAGTTTTAGGAAAATCTTTAAAATTCTCAAAGTTCAAAAGCGATGGAAAAAATATGACCTCTATGGATCAGGACCTCCCTAATATGCATATTAAGTTAAGAGAAAGTAAAAATTAATTGAAATTTTTTTAAAAATTTATTTTGCAATAAACGATTATATTATTTAATTTTTATGAAGGTAGGGAAATGTTCACCTGCTTGGGAGTCATTTGTGTGTATTAAAAGTATGAGTTCAAGGGGCGGACAATAGAGAGAAATTTTTTCCCATCTCTAGTTGTTTTACTCTGGATCTATTGCTCACAGGTAGGGAATTAGCTTCTAGTGTCAAATGTCGAGGGTACGCATCCCGTCGCAGACGGAAAATATATTTTAGGCCTAATTGTAGAAGTTAAAAATGCTGGGAGAAAAATACACCAGAGGTTTCTTTCCACATTAAAATAATTTATTTTGCAAATATTTCGCAATCCATCTTCAGTGCATCAAATTATACATATGTGGAGCGTATTTCAAATTAAAAAATTTTAATATGAGAAGCCATTCTACATTTAAATTATGTTTTTGATGTGCAAGGCACTGAGGGAGAAACTATACACGTTAGAATCAATTCAATCGGTTATAATTCCTTTTACTTTCTCTTAGCCTATATATGAAATATATGGAGAGAAAGTATTGCGATCATGTCAAAAATTCGATGTCGAGATTTTGATGGATATACATGTTTTGAGGTCCCCTGAGTCCAAAAAAGTGGGTCCCGCAAATTGGTCTGTGTGTGTGTATGTATGTATGTGTGTGTGTGTGTCTGTATGTGTGGACAGATTTTTAGCATGAAGGAATTGAGCTACCGGATTGAAATTTTATATTTAACTTAGGTACCTTTGAAGAATCTCAAAATAAGCTTTTGAACAAAATCGGCCAAAAAGTACTAGTACTTTACTGATGTACTTTTTTCAGTTTTTTTCGATTTTCTCAAAATTCCCTCCAAGGATTTTTTTAAAATTCATAAATGAACTATTTTTTAGATGCTCTTTAAAATGTATATTCTCATTTTGCCGTTGAAATCTTCTGAAGACCACTTTACTCTTGTTCTTCATAGGAAAGATAGAAATGGTTGCCATGGTAACGGAATTTAAATCTTTTTCTTTTTATTAGATTAAAAATCAATTATTATTTAAATTCCCATTTATTTTAAATTTATTTGTGTCTTTAATTGTTTCAAAGAAAACATATATGTCTCTCTCTCACTTGCAAACATTATCGTCTCTCTCACTCTTTTTAAATTCCCTTTCCACCTTATCTTCGCATAGGAACAATGTTAATTTCCTATAGGGATTTGTATGTTAATTTAGATTCAAAAGGGGGTCCCCTTTAGAACTTTTAGGCATTTAAAATTTTTTTTCCAATTCTTATGAAATTTTGTATTTATTTACGATTCTATATTGTGTATAAAATGTCCAAATATGAGATTAAAATTTTGAAAAATAACCATAGTTTATTTGAAGCAGTCAACATTTAAAATGCAAGTTTGAAACTAAGGTGCTATCGGAAACTAAATATATCTCGACACAAAAAATCTGGTGTGACCAGCACAGTGCGCAACTTTCTCTTACCGAAGGGTAAGAGAAAGTTGTGTGCTGTGCGCCAGTCACACCAGATTTTTACATAAAAAACAGTTTCTGACTTATTTTAATGTGGGAAGCAACCGCTGATGTATTTTTCTCCGAAAACCTTATTATTAATTGATTTGGATACAAATCAATTGGAATAAATAGGGACCGAGTCTAAATGGCCTCGATGCCGAAAAAGACCAAAAATAAATTTAAAAAAAAGACAAAAAAAAAAAAAAAAAAAACTCAGCCGAAAATGCAAAATTAAAAAAAAGCAAATTATATTAAAAAATTCGAAAAAAAGTCTCTGAAAGGTAAAAAAGCGTAAAAAAAGTCGCAAAAGTCGTTTTTGAAAATCTCAAAAAACGTTTCTTTTTGTGAGATCGGTGAAGAAAATCTGGAAAAGTCTCAAAATTGACAAAAGTCGAAAGACTTTTTTTCGCTCTCTAATTATAAGTAATAATTTTTATATTTCATTAGACGTCCACGGCCCAGATCCAATCAGCCCGCGGCCCACGGGTTGGGAACCGTGTGGATGTGTGTGTAATGGGAAAAAAGTGTGTGAAAAAAGTGTTAAAAAAAAAATTTCTAATTATAAAATTAGCTCGTGTTGTAATTTAATCATGAATTTTTTAAATAAAGTTGAACCATCCACCTTAAGATAATCCCAATTATAATTTTAGATATTAATATATTTATTTAATAAAAGAGAAAGTAAAAAAAAGAGTTAGAAAAAATATCGCAAAGATAAATATTTGTAAAAATGCGTTGAAATAAAAAAGAAAGTGAAGGAATTTTTTTCGACTTTTTATTTAAGTTAACCATATGGATTTGTAAAAAAAATAAAAAAAAAAACAAAGAAAATAAGATGATTAAGGGATTTGGAATATTTTTTTATTAAATTAACTCTTGGTTAATTAATAAAATTGGTCTGATAAGAAAAAAGAAAATATTTGAGCATAGAAATATCACCCAAAAACAATTTTCCAGAATGAGAAATTTGTATAAGAGAAAAATCCTAATAATATTTTAATTAGATAGGGAAATGTACTAGTATATATAACCCTAACCCCCCTCCTCTCTAAGTTTTTATATTTTATACTTAATAAATATAAAAATAAAATTTTAGCCCTTTTATGAATTTATGAAAATGAAATATGCAAATAATAATTGAATCGTTTATTTCAGAAAGCACCTAAGGGACAAAATTTCATAAAAATGTGTTTTTGATGCTAATGTACAATTTAAAGGTAAATACATCTTTTAGTGCCGAAATAACCAATGTTCCTCATCAGCAATGCTATTTGGCAGCCTTGAAAATAATCCGTTTATTTCAGAAAGAACCCAAGCGCCGTCGCTTAGGTTCTTTCTGCGGTAAATTTCACTCATGCCCTGTAGACATCACGTGTTTTGTGACTCGCAGCCGTCGCTTAGGTTCTTTCTGCAGTAAATTTCACTCGTGCCCTGTAGACATCACGTGTTTTGTGACTCGCAGCCGTCGCTTAGGTTCTTTCTGCGGTAAATTTCACTCATGCCCTGTAGACATCACGTGTTTTGTGACTCGCAGCCGTCGCTTAGGTTCTTTCTGCAGTAAATTTCACTCGTGCCCTGTAGACATCACGTGTTTTGTGACTCGCAGCCGTCGCTTAGGTTCTTTCTGCGGTAAATTTCACTCATGCCCTGTAGACATCACGTGTTTTGTGACTCGCAGCCGTCGCTTAGGTTCTTTCTGCGGTAAATTTCACTCATGCCCTGTAGACATCACGTGTTTTGTGACTCGCAGCCGTCGCTTAGGTTCTTTCTGCAGTAAATTTCACTCGTGCCCTGTAGACATCACGTGTTTTGTGACTCGCAGCCGTCGCTTAGGTTCTTTCTGCGGTAAATTTCACTCATGCCCTGTAGACATCACGTGTTTTGTGACTCGCAGCCGTCGCTTAGGTTCTTTCTGCAGTAAATTTCACTCGTGCCCTGTAGACATCACGTGTTTTGTGACTCGCAGCCGTCGCTTAGGTTCTTTCTGCGGTAAATTTCACTCATGCCCTGTAGACATCACGTGTTTTGTGACTCGCAGCCGTCGCTTAGGTTCTTTCTGCGGTAAATTTCACTCGTGCCCTGTAGACATCACGTGTTTTGTGACTCGCAGCCGTCGCTTAGGTTCTTTCTGCGGTAAATTTCACTCATGCCCTGCAGACATCACGTGTTTTGTGACTCGCAGCCGTCGCTAAGGTTCTTTCTGCTGTAAATTTCACTCGTGTCCTGTAGACATCACGTGTTTTGTGACTCGCTGGTTTGATTCAAAGGTTACCTAACACTGAGTAGTTAGTTTTCGTGAGTTTTCGATGAAAATTAGGTGTTATTTTGTTGTTTATTATTGCATTATATAGTTCTTAAGCCATGTCGGATAGTTCAGATGATGAACCTATTCCCAAGCGTAGGCGTGGTGTTGTACACGAAGAAAAATACAAACGGAACATTATTCGGAATGCTAGGCTCAAAGGACTGCAGTACATCACTGTATATACGCGGTTGTATATAGACATACTGTAGCGTGTAGTCTACTTGTATTTTTCGATTTAGGCATAGTAAAAACACTCTTTTTTATACTTAAGTGTGTCTGTTACTTACCTTTGATACAAAAACAGGTAAAAATTAATGGTTTGACTTAATTTCAATAATAATTTTTAAAAAATCACTCGTTTATTTCAGAAACCACCTAAGTGCAATTTTTTCAAAAATTAATTACTCAAAAACTTAAAGGAAAAAAAATAATTTTTTAAATAGATTATCCCAATAGCATGTTTATGATTTGATAAAAAAATATTTGAAGTAGACTAGACCCATACTTAAGCTGCAAAACAGTTTTTTTTAGTTTTCCGAAAGTTGAAAAAAACGCACTTAGGTGGTTTCTGAAATAAACGATTCAATTCTAGAGAGTTGAGAAAGGGGTGTGTAAGAATTTATTCTTACGCAATAGAATAGAAAACTAGCAGAAGCGTAACTAGGTGGGGGCGATGGGGGGCTCGCCCCCCCCCCCGCCCCAGGCGTATCGAGCCCTTGGCGCCCCTCGAAACCGGCCTCTAAGATATAGACCAGCGAATGCGATTTTATCATATCATAGTAATCATATCAGAGAGAGACAGACAGACCATGTCGCGAAAACCACTTTTTTGGATTCAGGGGACCTCAAAACGTGAAGATCCATCAAAATCTCGACATCGAATTTTTGACATGAATCCAATACTTTCTCTCTCTATATATATTAACATATATATAGAGGTAAGAGAAAGTAAAATAATGTTAACCCTTTCTTCAAGAGAAATATGCAAATTATAAATACCTTTTAATTGTGGAGAGAGGTGTGTGTGACGTTTTATTCTCACAAACAGAATCGCACTGGAGAAGAGGCACTTTGCAGAGAGATGAGTTCAATCGACTGGCCCCTTGGCCCCCTTGACGCAGGTGGATTTGCTCTCTTCTGAAACAAAGAAATAATTTTTTTTTTAATCGTCTTCTATCATCATAATTTAAGTATTCAATAAGGATTATTTGATTAAATTATTTTTTTATTTTCCCGTAATCCTTTCCTTTCTCATGTTTAAATATAAAAGTATATTATTAATAGTATGTTTATCGGGCGGGTATTTAGCTTAGCTTCAAATGGGGAATTAATACAATTTTAATACCTCAATTCATTCAGATAACGGATTATTAAAAAATATATATATTTTTTAATTAATTAGCCTACTTTTTTTTTTTTTTTTTATAAAAAAACCCACACTTTTTTCTCATTCACACTCACACTCACACACACATTCACACAGTCTTTTCGGCAACTCAGGCCATATAAGACATTTACGATAACCGTTATGAATATATATTATTTAGGGTCCAGGCATTCTTATTTAAGCCATCTGGTATCCAATTGGCTTAAATAAAATCATCGGACTGCCTGGGGTCCGAACCCGCGACGTTTGGTATATGAGGTTAGCACGGTAACCTCTATGCCATGCCCCGAGGGCAAGTAGCCTACTTGATTTGTTTCTAATGGAAAGGTATAATTCGTTTTTGTCCAATTTTCTTAAGGGTTTGTTTCTTTTTGATAATTTTTTTTTTTTTTTTTTTTTTTAACAAATCTTTCTATTTAAAAAGAAAATTTGATTTTTATGGATTTTTATAGGAAAGAATAGATGAGTATAATGATAAAGGGATGAAGTTTATTAGAAAAATTGTGAAATTGTCTGTTCTTTAAATTAAATGATAAAGAATTGTATATAATTTATTTGAATCAATGGCTATTTTAAGTCACCAACTCCAAAAAAAAAAAAAAACATCCCTATTACTTACTACACTACATTACCGATCGAAGAGTAAAAAACTTTTTTATTAGCAGAGGCGTACCGAGGCAGTTGGGGGCCTGGGGCGGCACTAGAAGAAAGGGGGCCTTATATTGAATTTTTTTTTTGGGGGGGGCTGCTCATCTTTAAATATCCTTCTCCTCCATACACAAAAATATTTTTAAAATACCGTATATCCCTGATCCCCAAGGGCCCCGGGGCCTCTCAAAGGGAAATTTTGATTAAATTTTGTTTTTACTTGAGCCCTGAGGGCCCCGGGGCCTCTCAAAGAGAAATTTTCATTAAATTTTGTTTTTACTTGAGCCTTGAAGGCCCCGGGGCCTCTCAAAGGGAAATTTTCATTAAATTTTGTTTTTACTTGAGCCCTGAGGGCCCCGGAGCCTCACAAAGGGAAATTTTCATTAAATTTTGTTTTTACTTGAGCCTTGAAGGCCCCGGGGCCTCTCAAAGGGAAATTTTCATTAAATTTTGTTTTTACTTGAGCCCTGAGGGCCCCGGGGCCTCTCAAAGGGAAATTTTCATTAAATTTTGTTTTTACTTGAGCCCTGAGGGCCCCGGAGCCTCACAAAGGGAAATTTTCATTAAATTTTGTTTTTACTTGAGCCCTGAGGGCCCCGGAGCCTCACAAAGGGAAATTTTCATTAAATTTTGTTTTTACTTGAGCCCTGAGGGCCCCGGAGCCTCTCAAAGGGAAATTTTCATTAAATTTTGTTTTTACTTGAGCCCTGAGGGCCCCGGGGCCTCTCAAAGGGAAATTTTCATTAAATTTTGTTTTTACTTGAGCCCTGAGGGCCCCGGAGCCTCACAAAGGGAAATTTTCATTAAATTTTGTTTTTACTTGAGCCCTGAGGGCCCCGGAGCCTCACAAAGGGAAATTTTCATTAAATTTTGTTTTTACTTGAGCCCTGAGGGCCCCGGAGCCTCTCAAAGGGAAATTTTCATTAAATTTTGTTTTTACTTGAGCCCTGAGGGCCCCGGGGCCTCTCAAAGGGAAATTTTCATTAAATTTTGTTTTTACTTGAGCCCTGAGGGCCCCGGGGCCTCTCAAAGGGAAATTTTCATTAAATTTTGTTTTTACTTGAGCCCTGAGGGCCCCGGAGCCTCACAAAGGGAAATTTTCATTAAATTTTGTTTTTACTTGAGCCCTGAGGGCCCCGGGGCCTCTCAAAGGGAAATTTTCATTAAATTTTGTTTTTACTTGAGCCCTGAGGGCCCCGGGGCCTCTCAAAGGGAAATTTTCATTAAATTTTGTTTTTACTTGAGCCCTGAGGGCCCCGGAGCCTCACAAAGGGAAATTTTCATTAAATTTTGTTTTTACTTGAGCCCTGAGGGCCCCGGGGCCTCTCAAAGGGAAATTTTCATTAAATTTTGTTTTTACTTGAGCCCTGAGGGCCCCGGGGCCTCTCAAAGGGAAATTTTCATTAAATTTTGTTTTTTTTTTATCTAAATTTTTCCATTTTTACTTGAGCTAGAAAATTATTATTATTATTTTTTTAATTTTTTACTTTTACGCAAATGTATTACTTTCTATTCCTTGTCACCCTCCACCCTTCTAACGGAGAATTTAATGAATTAAATAAATGAAAATAGGAATTCTTAAACTTTTATCTCTCGTCAATCGTATAAGTAATAAGCGAGATTTTTAGAGGTAAATTTTTTTTTTTTTTCACTGTCTGAATAGATTCTTTTCTTAAACATTTTCTCCATTTGCCTCCTTTAATTATAAGTTTCATAAATTCGGACGATTTTTTTTTTGTTTAATCTTCAAGTGGTTACTTGTCTGATAGAGCCAGGATGAATTGCTCTTAGGAAAATAAAATTCTTAATAAATTTTAATATATATTTTATTAATTCGGAGACTTAATTATGGCCAACCATGTACATTTTTGGTTTCGATCCTCTATGTGATCATCATCAAGGCCTGAAAATAACATATGCAACAAATAACATCCATACATTTCTTAAAATCAATTTTCTTAGAACTACGTACCTCAGCTCCTAATGGTTTCATAATATAACTCACTATATAAATAATATAATTCGTCTGATTCATTTAAAAATTTACAAATTACCATATATGTTTGAGGCGTTAATCAGTTTAAATATTTAAAAAAACAGTATAACGTTCAAATTAAAAATTCTCTTCCCAGTATAATTTTTTTTCTTTTTCTTTTTGACAACTAAAAATAATTAATTAAAGTAGTTCTCTAATTTGTCTACAAATTGGCAAGCTTTCACAGGTGGCTCAATCTCTCTTTAATACTATGTATTACACACCTTTTTGTCAAATTTTAAAAAATAATTTTTCTATATTTACAAATTTTTGGTTATAAATTTTTATTACAGAATATAAATTTTCTCTCTCTCTTTTGTTTTTACTTTTTTAAGCAACCTATACGGCTGACAAATATTCTTACATCTATACAGAAAAACACTACTCAATAACACCCGAGTCACAAAATTGCAAAATTACAAAAGCAAACACAAAAAATACTGGCAAACACACATATATTCACCGTATACACTCGTATAAGAATAGCAGACTGACGACAATGGGTGAACTAACTCCCAAAAGTAGAAATTGCTTACAAAACATCAATCATCGCATACAAAAAATAATTTTTCCGGCTTGTAAAACTTTGTATGCGATGATTGATGTTTTGTAAGCAATTTCTACTTTTGGGAGTTAGTTCACCCATTGTCGTCAGTCTGCTATTCTTATACGAGTGTATACGGTGAATATATGTGTGTTTGCCAGTATTTTTTGTGTTTGCTTTTGTAATTTTGCAATTTTGTGACTCGGGTGTTATTGAGTAGTGTTTTTCTGTATAGATGTAAGAATATTTGTCAGCCGTATAGGTTGCTTAAAAAAGTAAAAACAAAAGAGAGAGAGAAAATTTATATTCTGTAATAAAAATTTATAACCAAAAATTTGTAAATATAGAAAAATTATTTTTTAAAATTTGACAAAAAGGTGTGTAATACATAGTATTAAAGAGAGATTGAGCCACCTGTGAAAGCTTGCCAATTTGTAGACAAATTAGAGAACTACTTTAATTAATTATTTTTAGTTGTCAAAAAGAAAAAGAAAAAAAATTATACTGGGAAGAGAATTTTTAATTTGAACGTTATACTGTTTTTTTAAATATTTAAACTGATTAACGCCTCAAACATATATGGTAATTTGTAAATTTTTAAATGAATCAGACGAATTATATTATTTATATAGTGAGTTATATTATGAAACCATTAGGAGCTGAGGTACGTAGTTCTAAGAAAATTGATTTTAAGAAATGTATGGATGTTATTTGTTGCATATGTTATTTTCAGGCCTTGATGATGATCACATAGAGGATCGAAACCAAAAATGTACATGGTTGGCCATAATTAAGTCTCCGAATTAACCCAGATAAGCCTGGCGTCCTATATATAGGACGCTAGAAATTTTTTTTTTGAATAATTTTTTTAACGTATTTCTTTTAAATATTCTTTAATGAGCTTCTGATATTTTAATCTGTAATACCTCTAATTACACTGTATATTTTTTATTTGAAAATTTATTTAGTTTATGATAGAAAAAAAAATTATTTTCTAAAGAGCTTCTAGTGCTTGAAAATGTTCGACCTCCAAATTAATTTTGTAAGATAATCTACTTCATTATTTTTTATTTAATTTAAAGTTTTATGACAAAATTATATTCATGATTAATTGTATTTTTAATAACAAATTTTAAAATTAGTACAATATTTTATTTATTTATATATTTTGCCTGTTGAATATAGGCGACCTATATATAGGACGCTAGGACAATCCACCATCTTTTCGCCTTTTTTTATTTCAATATAACTTATATGTATAATAATAATTATATCATTTTTTATGTTTATTTTTTAATTTTTAAGGGTTGCACTTTTGCTAAAGCTCTGGAAACTTAGGAAAAAGAGGATTTTGATTCTGAATTTACAGAAAAAAATTCTTTACCCTAAATTGGGAAGTCACTATGATGACTCTTTAGCGTCAAATAGCAATCCGATTTACACTTTACAAAATATTACGAGTTATTCATTTAAAAAAATGCCTCGAAAACCCATAAAACAGCCAGGATTAATTTATACTAAAATAAATAGATGGGCGGTGTTGATCCGGCTGATCAAAATATAACCTTATATACAGAAGAACTTGTATTCGGGGAAAGAAATTGTATTTTTCTTTATTAAAAACACATTTCAAAAAGGAGTTTGTAATAATAATTTAATTAGTTGTAATAATTTAACCATCTTTTGGATGTTGCGATAAATAATAACTGGCTTCTACCCCGGAATGGCCAGGGTAAAATGAAAGAGCGAAGAAAGATCGTAATTTCAATCTCGGAATCTTACAAGAAACCAAAGAAATCGAAAGGACGGTAGTCAAATCAAGAAAAAACTCAAGATAAGATAGGTTTGCACCTCAGAAAAAGCACATTCGTTGCAGGTGTAATGTTCTAAGAAAACAACCAACTCGATGTAGTGTTGGATTGGGTATACAAAATAAATAAAATAAAATAAATTTCACAATAAAAGTTAGTTTTAATTAGTCTTTAGTTTTAATATACCTATTTACTTCCTTTAGAAATGTGTTTTTAATAATTTTGCAATGTGTTGAACAAGAAAACGTATAGAAATTAAATTGTGTGTTTTGACCCCTTATAAGCCTCGCGTCCTATATGTAGGACGCGCGAAAAACCCCTAATTAATTAACCTCAAGTAAAAAAAATTTTTTTTATACTTAAAGGCTTATTTAATGGATATAGCTAATGAAGTAAAATGAAATTTTTGAAATTTAAAAGAAAAAATTTCTCCGGCTTATCTGGGTTAATAAAATATATATTAAAATTTATTAAGAATTTTATTTTCCTAAGAGCAATTCATCCTGGCTCTATCAGACAAGTAACCACTTGAAGATTAAACAAAAAAAAATCGTCCGAATTTATGAAACTTATAATTAAAGGAGGCAAATGGAGAAAATGTTTAAGAAAAGAATCTATTCAGACAGTGAAAAAAAAAAATTTACCTCTAAAAATCTCGCTTATTACTTATACGATTGACGAGAGATAAAAGTTTAAGAATTCCTATTTTCATTTATTTAATTCATTAAATTCTCCGTTAGAAGGGTGGAGGGTGACAAGGAATAGAAAGTAATACATTTGCGTAAAAGTAAAAAATTAAAAAAATAATAATAATAATTTTCTATTAAAATTTAGTTTTTGAAGAAAAATACTGTTTTGTTTATTAGAAGGGGTGATTTACACCCTTTCTCACCCTCCACCTAGGGTACACGACTTCAACATAGAGTTGTATTTAAAAATTGGATAATTTTCACGATGTGGGGTGGTGCGTTATATAAATATTCAATTTAATCAAGGCAATTTAATATAAATTCCGCACAGAAAAAGGAAGACGTGCGACTTTGAACCCGTTTAAAACTCGAATGAATTTTATTTGTCTCTCTCTCTCTCTCTCTAATAGAATTCTGATCTAATATTATTTAGAGATGGAAAACAAATTAAAAGATGATTTGAAATATTCATTGTTCATACTCAAACATTTCCACTCCCTCAACGCAACCTTATCAATATAAATTTCAAATTAATTTTTTCAGCTAATGGAAAAATTTTCACATTTATTATAAAATAAGATATTGATATTCATGAATACCTCAATTAAGATTTGACTAAACACTAAACTACTTCAGGGGCGGAGTAAAGGGGCGATCGCCCCCCCCCCTCCCCGAGAAGAAATTCACAATATTATAAAAACTAGTAATCTAAAGAAATTATGATTTCCGGGCTTTAATTTCAATTCAATTTGTCACCAATCAATTTAAATAAATAGGAAAGGGGTCTAAATGGTCATAGATGCCCACAAGTCCTTAAATTAAGAAAAAAAAAAAAAACTCCCCCCCCTCCGACAAAGTTGCATTAATCCGCCACTGAACTACTCACATATTTGTTAAATATAATTTTATATAATCGAACTGAAAAATACGATTGACAAATAATTATGAAATGAAAAAGAAATATGCTGAGGAACTTTGACAGATGAAACAATTTAATTAATACAATTTAAATTATAATTTTCCCTCAAATCAGGAGCGTATATAGAAATTTTTTTCGGGGGGGGGCGAACTGAAAATTTTTCTGTGGAAATTTTTTTTTTTTTAAGAAACTAAATTTTTTTCACACGAAATTTTTTGCGGAACATTTTTTTCCTTTGCGGAACCAAAGTTTTCCATCCTGCGGAAAAATTTGTTGCGCTGATGTCTGTATATCCCTATATATGTATATGAGTTTGGGAAATTTCGGGGGGGGGGGGGGGGCGGGCCCCCTCGGCCCCCCCTTTATATACGCCCCTGCCTCAAATCATTCAGATAACGGATTATTAAAAAATATTTTTTTTTGTTTTTAATTAAGTAGCCTACTTGATTTGTTTCTAATTGGACATATATAAATATTAATTGATAAAGGGGTGAAACATTTGAGAAGTTTGTTCGAAAAATTAAGATATTGTGAAATTGTCTGTTCTTTAAATTAAATGATAAAGAATTTTATATAATTTATTTGAATCAGTGGCTATTATTGTAAGTCACCAACTCCAAAAAAAAAAAAAAAAAAAAAAAAAACACCCCTATTTTTTCATCTATAAAAATCTCACTTATTACTTAATAATATCTCATTAAATTCTCCGTTAGAAGGGTGGAGGGAGCCAAGGGATAGAAAGCAATACATTTGCTTAAAAGAAAAAAATTTAAAAAAATAATAATTTTCTATTAAAATTTAGTTTTTGAAGAAAAATACTGTTTTGTTTATTAGAAGGGGTGATTTACACCCTTTCTCACCCTCCCCCTGGGGTACACGACTTCATCATAGCGTTGTATTTAAGAATTGGATAATTTTATAAGTATATTAGTTAGTTAGTTTAGTTTATAGGTTTAAATGGCCTTCGACACAATAAGGTCGTTTTGGCCAGCCACATACTGGTTTAATTTAACACAAGAGTAATCACTCAGATTCTAACATTGTTCGCTGATAAAAATCTATAGATGTTTTGTAGCATAGCACTATCGGCCCCATATAAAATTGAGTTTAGACTCCTTGGTCTTGTTACGTCCCTTTGGTCCAAATATCTATCGAAGTCTGTCCTTTCGAGCAGAGAGCATGATAATACCAGGTGGTTTAAGTCGCAGGTGACGGCTGGATCGCAATTGCATACGTCGTCCTCGACGACTCCAATTCTCCTCAAATGAGCAGGAAAACAGCCATGCCCGAGTCTCAACCGAGTTATAGTAGAATAAAATGCTCTACTGGCCTTTATATTGTTGAACCATGACTGTGAGCCTGCCGCAGGGTTTATTAAATAATAATTCCTCCCTCTCTCTCTGGAGGAAGAATTCCAAAATTCCTGCCACTTGTTAATAAATATATTTCTCACAACAGCAGCCAAATCGTCGGGCGTGACATGAATGTGGGTATACTCTGAAGAAGATATTGCTTCATTGGCAGCAACATCGGCTGCTTCATTACCAGAAATTCCTACGTGACTTCTAACCCAGATAAATTTAATTGATTTGTTCATCAAACGAGCCCTCAAGATTTCCTGCTTTATCTCCAGAATATTAGTTTGCTGGTCAAACAAGTTGCTGTTCTGAAGCTTATGGATAACGCTCCTGGAATCCGTAAGAACAGAAAAGGAAGTGTGGTTCACGTGCAAACAGTATTTAAGAGCTTCTAGAATTGCTGTGCACTCTGCTGTAAAAATGCTGGATTCCCTTGGAAGCTTGAACTTTGCAGAAACCCTTGCTTGTGGATCGAAGTAAGCAGCACCAACAGGATCTTTTCTCGAGTGTTTGGACCCATCAGTGAATATTAAATAACTACCTGGGTTAATATCATCAACATGAGCTTTGAATATAGTTTCTGTCGCAGCAGGATTATTCCAAAGACATTTCGGGATGTTTAACGTCATATCAACTTCAACTCCAAAGGTAGGTATATCAAAAGTCTCACAATAAATTGGGAGAGCATCCAAAGGTTTCAAAAGATACATGAACGGGCTAATCGTATCAAATGCCTCTATAAGAGGTAGTGAGATTCTTCTAAAGCTAACTCTCACCCAGGAGTTTCTGAGATTACACAGACTCTCAATAACTGGATGGCACCGGATATATGCCCTCTTCAAAATAAATCTGGAGGCCAAGAGTTGTGTCCTAATACACCAAGGCATTTCGTTACACTCTACCTGCATCGCATTCGTTGGAGTCGATCTCATTACTCCAAGTATTATCCTAAGTCCTTTAAACTGAATGCTATTGATCTTTTGGAGGAGGGTTTTACTGACTCCTCCAAATATGAAACACGCATAATCCAACTGAGACCGTAAAATGGCATTGTATAAAACTTTGAGAATTTTAGGGTCAGCGCCCCACCATGTCCTTGTCAATGATCTTAGAACGTTCAACCTTTTCTCACATTTGATCAAAATGTTATTAATATGAGCCACCCAATTGAGTTTTCTATCAAGAGTAACCCCTAAAAAGTTTACTTGATCACGGATCGGGAAACTCATCCCCCCGACTGTTAGATTGCCCTGAGTTGGACCCCTGTGTTCTCTGGAGAAGATGGTAATTGTTGATTTCGGAGGAGACAGTTCTAATCTTTTGGAGCCAAGCCAGTCAATAAGATCAAATATTGCTGCCTTGATCTTGTCAAGTCCGTCGACAGTAGATTTAGCTTGAGTGTACATACAGATATCATCTGCAAACATAAGAATTCGGATATCAGGAGTAGCAACACGTGAGACAAGGTCCGAAGTGTAAATGGAGTAAAGAAGTGGGGCCAAAATAGCCCCTTGGCACAAGCCCCTTGAAACTCTTCTAGGTCCTAATAAGTCACCCTGAAATCTAGTGTAAACCGTGCGTTCGAAAAAATAAGATCCGATAATTTTGACTATGCTATAGGGGAGACCCATATTGATCAGGATTTTCAGGAGGAGAGGAATGTCCACGTTGTCGTACGCACTAGCTATGTCCGCCATAAAAGCAAATGTCTTTTCCTTCGAGACAAACGATCTGTAAATATCTGATGTAATAATAGCTAGGTTGTCCATGGTACTACAGTTACGGCGAAAACCGAATTGATATTTAGGAATTATCTTCTCTTTCTCAAACCACACTACAAGACGGTTCTTCAAAACTCTTTCAAAGGTCTTGGAAACACAAGATAGAAGGGATATAGGACGATACGACCGAGCCTCGCAAGGAGGCTTGTTTCTTTTCAGGACAGGGATGACAATAACCTCTGACCATTCCCCTGGTATGACACCACTTTTTAAAATTTCGTTGAAGAAGCTCAATAGATAAAGAAATCCGCACCTAGGAAGATTGGATATCATCAAGTAATGTATGTTGTCTCTTCCCGGCGCTGTATTAGACCCTTTCTTTATAGCAATATCTAGCTCATCTTCCGTAATAGGGTCAAGAAGTTGGTGTTTATTCTGAGACGGGGAGACTGGAACAATCAATTCAGGGGCTACCATTGGGGGAGAAGATAATGTCAATGAAATCACTTATCCACTCTGACATGTTATCTGACGTAGCACTTGTGATACTGCCAGAGTTATTGAATTTTCTCACCACTTCCCATATGCGTGATAGGGGAACATTTCTGTTCATGCCAGTACAAACTTTAACCCAACTAGCCTTCTTTGTAAACTTGAGGAATCTTTTCGCTCTAGCATTGGCCCTCTGATATAAGATAAAATTATCGTAAGTAGAAATTCTAAGATAGTTTTTAAGCGCTTTCTTCCTTTCTACTGTAATTCTTGTGCACTCCTCAGTCCACCATGGGTTGGGCGCTCGGTGATGTTTCGAGAACTGAGGGCATGAGGGAATTGATACCTGATGCAGATCTGATTAATTGCGTCAATAAATTTTCCG
>JAKCPI010031793.1:0-82264 GCA_023213315.1 Euborellia annulipes | reverse complement strand
TACTAGTACTCTTTAGGTGCCTAACTTACCAAATAAAAATTTTTTACCGCCCGCGGAACCAAAGTTTGCCGCCGCGGAACATTTTTTTTTTTGCGGAACCAAAATTTTTCCCAGGCCGAAAAAATATTTTACCTATTTTTTAGAGAGCCAATTTTTTGCCGAAACATTTTTTTTTTTTTTCGCGGAACCAAAATTTTTCCCCGGCCGGAAAAATATTTTACCTTTTTTTAGAGACGCCAATTTTTTGCCGCCGCGGAACCACAATTTGGTTTGCCGCCGCGGAACATTTTTTTCTCGCCGAACCAAAATTTTTTACCGCCCGAAAAAATAGGTTTTTACCGACTTTCGAAAAAAAAACCGGTTTTTATCGAATTAGAAGTTCGTTAGCGCGTTTTCGGTAAAAAATTTTTACCGGTTTTTACCGGTAAACCGGTTTACCGTCCAGCCCTACAGACCATGTCGCGAAAACCACTTTTTTGGACTCAGGGGACCTCAAAACGTGTATATCCATCAAAATCCGGACATCGAATTTTTGACATGAATCCAGTACTTCCTCTCTCTATATATTAACATATATAGAGGTTAGAGAAAGTAAAAAAACTGAAAAACGAGACTCAAATCACTCAACACTCCTCTCCTGGAGGCCAGAATATCTAATAATAAGAATTATTTTCCTTCTCTTACCATCCATTACTCATTGTTAAATTTGAATATTTATTACTTTTTTAATTCTAAACAAAAATAATGCTCCTACCGGGATCGAAACGTCAGCGTAAGTTCGAAATAAAATAAAAGAAAAACTGCGTCTCTCACTACTAACTCAAATATAAAATTTCAACCTCCTAGCTCTTTTCGTTGCTGCAATATTTTGTTCAAAGTCAGACAGACACACAGACAGACCATTTTGCGGGACCCACTTTTTTTGACATAATCGCAACACTTTCTCCTCGTTTGCTAGGCTCAACTCCAAAATTGAATTTTGGATTTTCGCCACTATGATTCTCAGCAGGCGATATAGCTAAAATAAAGAGTTTAATGAAAAACCCTGAATCTCTATTTAAATGTTAACGTTCGTAAGTCCGCCTCTCGTTATATCTCTGAATTGATCTCTTGTTAAAAACGATTAGATGTAGCTCTCTATTGGAAAAAAATTTTAATGATAAAATTATAAAGGCAGGAATCTTAATTTTATAGAATCCAATTTGATATAAATTGCATGGAATGGGAGAGAAATTTTCTTTATCTGATTCATTAAAAGAAAAAGAAAAAAAAATAAAGGGAGGTAAAGTTGGACGACCTCTAGAGCCACCCCCGCAGCAGTAGTAGCAGCACACTAAACAGCCAGTTGCGTACGTAGACGTAGATTCGTACGTAGTCACGTCGTGCGTACGAGGGTATCGACCGCGCCTGGCGCAGGCGCCCCCTCCTCGCTTATAAACTCCCATCCACCACCACCGCGTGTAACAGATGTGCCTTTGACCGATATATCGACCTGTTCCCCTCTCTATCTCTATCTTTCCTTGCTACTTGCGGTACAAATTTGCCAAAATTATCCTAAATTTAATCATAAGAAGTAACAATGGAGGGAAATTAGACAAAAGCCAAGGAGAAGACATCTGTTGTCTAATGGTATCAGAATTTAATGCCAATAACAGAGACGGCTGCTTTTGATTCCCAAAAGTCAAACATTCATCTTATCAGCGAAGGATTTAATATAATTTCAACTTTTTATTAGCCCTCGGGACTTGGTGTAGGGGTTAGCGTGCTAAACTCGTATACCAAAAGTCGCGGGTTCGGATCCCAGGAAGTCCGATGATTTTATTTAAGCCTTGCGCAAAATTTCCCCTACAGACGCTACAGTTTGCTTGGACAAAAAGATTGCACCACGTACTGTACTTGCCAAGTTTGCAGATGTTACTGTGTAGCCGCCTTTAGGAAAATTCTGGATTTTGAACCTACTCATTTGGGAATTTCGGGACCCGAGTATTTTTCATGGACTCTCTATAAAACGACAAAATTCAAAATTCCGACTACAAATGGTCAAACAGAGTGTGACAGACAGACGGACATCGTAATAATTATATAGTTACTAGACGCAAAGCCCCGCCTTCGGCGGGGCTCCGTCTAGCCAGGGGCTGCGCCCCCTAGACCCCCTTGCTCGCCTACTTATATACATACCGGTACATACATTTTCCCTTTTCATTTTTATATGTAGAGATTATTTTAGCGGTTAATTATTCATGAACTTAAGATTTTTTGTGAATCATATCCTTTCCGGGACTCTCCCGGTACACAGACAAAAAATTTACGCCGATATTTTAGAATTCAAAATGTAAATAAATAAAAAAAATTGTAAACATGGGTAAATATTTATATTTTGTTACCATGGCGCTATCCCTGAGGCCTGATTGGTTGTTTCACACATCGGACACCCTCTTAGCCTTTTATATATAAGTATGATGATAATAATTCATTGAACTACCAGCTATAAGCCCTACGTATCTATCGTAATAATTATTATTTATCTGGATTATTATATATAGGCTACAATATGAAACAGGCAGCCTCCCTGCAAGCCAAATAAAGTCGGTAAATAAATGTCCATGCTCAAAGGCCCCTCTGTCTGAGACGTGCGTTCAATTGAGACGGTTGACGTGTACTCGGTACGAGGCAAAATGGATAACAAAGGAGAATCTATTGAATTAATAAAGCTATATGAGCCCACAGAAATTTATGTGATCCGACTACTCCGCTTTATTATAATAAACAATTTAAAGAAAACTCTTGGAAAAAGATAAGGGAGAAAATTCGGCTACCCGTTTGGGAGGTAAAAAAGAATATGAACTTACTTTGTGGTTATTTACCGAGGGAAAAACCTCAAAAAAAAAAAAAAAAACCTGAGAGAAGCGTGGCACGCTGTCTCCAATTCATTCCAACGATTTTGATTAAAATTCAAAAATCATTTATTTTTTAGATGCTCTTTAAAATGTATATTCTCATTTAGGCATTGAACTCTTCTGAAGAGCACTTTACTCATTTTTTTTTTTAAACTCTCACACTTTTTTCTCATTCACACACACACATACACACAGTCTTTTCGGCAACTTAGGCCATTTAAGACTTTTAACGATACTCGTATGTTTTTAATAAATCTATTGGGGGTCCAGGCATTTTCTATTTAAGCCATTTGGTATCCAAATGCCTTAAATAAAAACATCGGACTGCCTGAGATTCGAACCCGCGTCTTTTGGTATACGAGGTTAGCACGCTACCAACTACTCCAAGCCCCGAGGACCACTTTACCCATGTATTTCATAGGAAAGATAGGAGAAATGGTTCAATGGTAACAAAATATATATATATTTTCCCATGTTTAAGTTTATAAATTTTACATTTTGTATTCTAATATATCGGCGGAAACTAAATATATCTCGACCCAAAAAAATCTGCTGTTGCAAGCACAGAAATACAACATTCGATTCCCGAAGGTAACTCCATTATTTAAAATTTTTTATTGGACGACCCGCGTGCTGCATGCAACCCTCCTTGAACATTTTTCCGGCCCACTTTTACAAAATATATTTATTCTATTTTTTTCATCCCAAAAAATATCCATAGTTGATCTAAATCTAATACAGGGATATTTAATTTTATAATGCGGCCCGCAGAGTTCTGATGGATTTCCAAAGTGGTCCCATATCATTTAGGTTGGCCATCCCTGTTCTAAACGATAACAAATTTATGCATTGTAAAAAAAACATTTCTAACGATACGATAATGCGTGTTTTACATATATGCATTTTTTTAGTTTTTATTTAATCATGTAAAATAAAAAAGAAAAAAAAATTGTTCGTCATTAAGCTCCAGTTCGTATTATTCGTATTATCTTAGAATTTCCCCGACCCACTCTACCACCAAATCTCATCTCTAGTTGCCTCTTTCATGTGCAGCTGTATTAAAGCAAATGATATCCCGAAAACAATTTTCAACCACAACCGAGTTTATTTAAAAGATAATTTCGTAATTTAATTTTTTTTTTTTCATAGTAAAAGTTAACAAATTTTTTAATTAATTTAAAAAACTATTCTATGTTGCTTGTGACACATCTACTCTTTCTTCATTTAAGATTCGCAAGAAATAATCCACATAAAGACGGAAAGCAAACTATTTGTCCTAATAATTTAAAGAACACTCAACATTGTCATTCATTAATAAATTGATTAATCTAAAGAAAAAAACAATAAAGTGAAGATTAGAAACAGTGGCGTAGTGAGCTTAACTCGCGCCCGGGGCATAATACCTTTTTAGCGCCCCCCCTCCAATCGAAAACCATATAATATTATATGTAAAATATACAAAATTATTATAGAGGTGGTATAACTCGCCAAAAAATCCGGAAAGTTCCAAAATAAAATATTTTTAAAAATCTGGTGTGACTGTCCTACCAGATTTTTTGTGTCGACATACGTGTATATAGTTTCCGTCTATATATTAGAAGATGAAATGAAATTTATAAGCAGGGCTCGGGCCCTCGGGCTTGGTCTAAAGGCTAGAGTGCTGGTCTTCTAAACCAAGGGTCAGGGGTTCGGATCCCAGGCAGTCCGATGATTTTATTTAAGCCATTTGGAATCCAAATGGCTTAATTAAGAATGCCTAAACCCCCAATAGATATATATATTTAATAAGGTTTATCTTAAAAGTCTTATATGGCCTAAGTTGCCGAAGCGACTATGTGCATGTGTGTGTGAGTGTGAGTCTGAGTCTGAATGAGGAAAAAGTGTGAGTGTTTTTTTTTATTAAAAAAAAAAATAAAATACTCAAATTATGCATTTAAAAAGGCCAAAATATGCATCAAAAATATTCTGTGTGTGTATGTGTTCAATTTTAAGCATGAAGGAATTGAGCTAGGAAGATGAAATTTTATATTTAAGTTAGGCACATCCCCTAGAGCGTGAAAATAAGCTTTTAAACAAAATCGGCCTAAAACTACTAGTACTTTACAGATGTTAATTTTTCAGTTTTTTTCCAAAATTCGCTTCAACGATTTTGATTAAAATTCAAAAATCAATTATTTTTTAGATGATATTTAAAATGTATATACTCATTTTTTTGCTTTTGAAATCTTATGAAGACCACTTAACTCTTGTACTCCATAGGAAAGATAGAAGCCAGGGTATCAAAATATAAATAGATATTTTCCCATACTTATAAATTTCATTACATCTTCTAATATATCGACCGAAACTATACATACGTATTTCCACACAAAAAATCTGGTGTGACAAGCACAGTACAGTACCTTTGGTAAGGGAAAGTTGTCTGCTGTGCGACAGTCACACCAGATTTTTTAAAATATTTTATTTTGGAACTTTTCGGATTTTCGGCCATTTTTTTTCGGCGAAATTTTTTTCGTCGACTTTGTTTTCGGCGAAAAAATTTTCAGCGAGTCTGATTTCGGCGAGATTTTGCTTAGGGCGAGAAAATTTTCGGGGAGTTTTTCTTTTTGGAGATTTTTTTTTCGACGAGATTTTGCTTTCGGCTAGAAAATATTCGGTGCGTTTTTTTTCGGCGAGTTTTTTTCGTCGACTTTTTTTCGGCATAAATTATTATATTACACTGGCACTACATTTAAAATATATTTTCCTGAAATCAATTATAATAAAAATAAAAATTATCCAGCAATTTTTTGTTTTTCGGACCATTTGGCGCCCCTTTGTGAGCGGCGCCCGGGGCATCATGACCCCCCTTGCCCCCCCCCCCCCCCCCCTCGCTACGCCACTGATTAGAAAGGGTAGTTATTTTTTTTTAATATCCGCATCGGCCGAAAAAAGCGTAAAAGTCTTTTTCATATCAAGATATAATCTTATATTAAATATTTATTAAATTTATAAATTTTTTATTAATGTCAGATTGAAATAAGAGAGGTAAAATTAAATAAACTCCAAAAAATTTGAATTAAAAGCATCTAAACCTTATTCTTTCGACTAAAAGATCGATATTTAGGGCCCTCGGGCTTGGCATAGTTGGTAGCGCGCCTGCCTTGTATACCAAGGGTCGAGGGTTCGGATCCCAGGCAGTCCGATGATTTTATTTAAGCCATTTGGTTACCAAATTTTTAAAGTTGATCACATCTCCGGAGTTTTTTTCGGCACCTCCACTCGCCAATAGCATAGAGAACTTGTTTTTAGGGGGTGAGGGGATGATTTGCGGATTTTATCTTTTCTTCTTGCGGCAATTCACCCTTCCTTATATGACTGCCCAAGTTCGCCACTGTACTAATTAATAATCCAAATAGCCAGGTTTCTCTTTTTAAAAATTTAAGGGAGATATTATATATAGGTGATGAAAACTGACTCAAATTAAATACAACGGTGATTCGATTAGTTAGGATTAGCTTCGTTAGGATAAAAATTCTTTTTAATAACCAATCACCGTTGTAGTTAATTTGAGTTAGAGGTGATAGCAGATTAAAAAAATATAAACAAATACTTATACTCTTATTTATTAAAGCTATTATTATTTTGGGAATTTTAAATCATAGATTGATTACATTTGGTATTAATTATTTATTAAAAACGTTTCAACTACTCCTTCTGCAGTCGTTTTCAAGTATTGTGCGCACATTATAATTAATTCAAGATGTGGTTTATTATTAAAAACTCTTATAATAATAATTATTCTCTTGTTGTCAACGTTCATATCATTATCTTTTTTACATCGAAGACCATTTAGTCAAATTAATTGCCAATATTAATCAAATCAGAATCCTTGACCCTTATTACAAGAAGTGAGACCTTGTTCTCTGTGCTCAAGGTCAGAGCGATAATTTTATTATTTTACCTTTCGCTTCAGTTCGTGTTAGTGACTAATACTTTAACTCAAGAGAGAAAATAAAAATTGTTGAGATGATGGAGAAAATGGCTGTTTAATTTGATAAGGATAGCGAATAGCAGCCAGGGAAAATCAAATCAGATTTATTTGATCGTTGACGTTTCGGACGCCAGTCGCGCCCTTCCTCAGGACCTAAGATCGATAGATGTATAATTTAAATAATTATACATCTATCCTATACGCCAGTCGTGCCCTTCCTCAGGACCTATGATCGATAGACATATAATTATTATAATTATTATAATTATACATCTATCGATCATAGGTCCTGAGGAAGGGCGCGACTGGCGTCCGAAAAGTCGACGATCAAATAAATCTGATAAAAATTGATCTAATTTTTTGTCTGATTTGATTTTTCCTGGCTGCTATTTGCTATCCTTAATTGATTTTGTTTTATTTCTATAAGAAACAATGTATTTATCACTCATTCTGCGACCATCTTCAGGTATTATTTCTGATTCAATCACAAAAGGCAACAAAATAAGTGGCCGAAACGTTGTCTCTGTAGTTTATAACAATTATGAATTTAACTCTCAAAATGATGAAAATACTCGAGTGGGTAGCTTTTGACATCCCTAGGAGTATATGCCCTGATATGAATCGCAGCTCAAATTTATACCATTTTCATCACCTACATTTTATTTGGATTATATTTTATATACTATTTTAATAACAAAGAATAATGACTCATATTTGTTTTTATTTTCCACCTGGTCACAACCCGGAATCTCCTCGCTATTCGCAAATTATTTTTAATTAGAAAAAAAAAAAGAATAAATATAGATCTACACTCTCGTCCTTGGCTAGGATGAATCACATCAGATTTTCCTAGAAAATTATAAAAGCGCTCTAATGGCTTTATCTATCTTTACCTGACCTAGAGAGAAAATATCCATGCATTTAATTTTCGTGAATATTTAATTATTTTTCCCTTTCATTTTGTTTGCTTCTCATCATCGAATTATTGACAAGATATTTTGATGAAAGAAAATCAATGAATAGATTTCTTAATGTTTCACAATATTAACAAAGTTTTTAATAATAACTAATAATTGGAAGTATTGTATTAGCATTAGAAAATTAGGCCTCATATTAATTATTTATATTAGTAGAACGAGTTTCCCTCTTATTTTATTTAGGGAATTTATTAAAAATTCCAGGCAATTTTTATAAATTGAACATGCATATCAAAAATCGATGTTCCGGTAATTAAAAAGAAAACAAATCATTTTCAATCCGACTATTTTATTTGACATTATTTTGTGAGAATGTTTATTTGTTGGTGGTCCAAACGTTCTGACCCCTAAGAATCAAACCTTATCCTCAATAGGGCTGGACGGTAATGGATTTTCATTACCGACCTCGATAATGAAAAAAAAACCGGTTTTTCTCGAAAGTCGGTAAAATTTTTTTACCGCCCGCGGAACAGAAATTTGCCGCCGCGGAACATTTTTTTTTTTGCGGAACCAAAATTTTTTTCCCGTCAGAAAAAATATTTTACCTTTTTTTTAGAGACGCCAATTTTTTTGCCGCCCGCGGAACAGAAATTTGCCGCCGCGGAACATTTTTTTTTCGCGGAACCAAAATTTTTTCCCGTCAGAAAAAATAGGTTTTTACCGACTTTCGAAAAAAAAACCGGTTTTTACCGAATTAGAGGTTCGTTACCGCGTTTTCGGTAAAAAATTTTTACCGGTTTTTACCGGTAAACCGGTTTACCGTCCAGCCCTAATCCTCAATTAAACATACATTTTAAATTCTTTTCAATAATAAGAAATTAATTTCAAATTTCAAGTAGACTGAATGAGTTTATTTTAAAAAAGTGGAAGTTTTATTTAAAAAACTTCGTTAAAAGTTGACCAAAAGAAAATACTACTACATTTCAAGTCCAAACAAATTATCTCGAATAAATAATAATAATTGTTTTTTTTTTTTTTTAAAGTGAAACTTTTATTATATCACTACGAATTTTTTGGTTCTTCTATCAGCATGTCGCTTTGTAACGAGGTGACGTAAAAAGCCATGACGCTACAAGCCATGACGTCACAATCCGTGACGACAAAATTAAGAAAGTTGAAATTTCTATATATATAATGAATTATAAAAAAATAATTGTGAGATTTAATAATTTAATTTTTAAATTGATAAAATATAATTTTTAAAATATTCAAATCTTCAATCTATATATACTGTATATATATAATCCAAGGGGCGAAGCCCTCCTGGCTAATTACTAAATAAATATTGTTCACAGTTTTTAACATGCGTCTATTGATTTCCCATTTTCCAATTATTAAGTTAAAATTAAAAACGCGATTTTAATAACCTTAATTGAATAATTTTTTGAAAATTTTCAGTTAAACGCCTACGATCCGAAAAAAGTTTCACTTGCATCGTGGTTTCATAAAACCACACAATGATTTTTTTTTTTTTTTTAAACATTCACACTTTTTTCTCATTCACACTCACATTCATACAGTCTTTTCGACAACTTAGGCCATATAAGACTTTTGACGATAACCGTTGTAGAGAATATATCTATTGTGGGGTCAGGCATTTCTATTTAAGCCATCTGGTATCCAAATGGCTTAAATAAAATCATCGGACTGCCTGGGTCCGAACCCGCGACGTTTGGTATAGGAGGTAGGCGCGCTACTTACTACGCCAAACCCGGGGGCTGATAATTGTTTTAATATTATATATATACATAATTATTATAAATTATTATTGTTTTAATTATCATTAAAAAAAAAAAAAAATATCTTTTAGAAAATAGACGCTTGTAAAGACATTTTTAAGGAAATGAAAGTCAACTTAAATTATTTAAAATGTATGTATGAGAAAGTTCATTTAAGTTTTGAAGGGAAGTTAACATGTTTCTTTCAATGTTGTTAAGGTGCAAAGTAAAAAAAAATTCTTTTTTAGGATGGAATTTATTTTTGCGACTTCTTGTGCACAAATTGCTTCAAAGCAGTGGCGGATCCAGAAGTGTTTCTTGGGGGTGGGGGGGTAATCTAGAGTGACTGGTCGCACAGCACACATTTTTTTTTCTTAATTTCGGTAATTTAAAGGAGCATTCTGTACTTATTTGCCAGAATATAAATACAAATCAAATTTTCAAGTATTTATTTTTAAAATTTTACATTAAAAATACATTTTTTTTCGAAAAAAAGTATTTTTTTAAATCTCAGGGGGGAGGGGTAATTCCCCCTTTACCCCTTCCCCTCTCCCTTGTATCCGACCTTGCTTCAAGGAGGTGGAGTGTAAACATCTCCGAAATTGTATAACAGAAGCTGTTGCAAAAATAAATTCTATCCTAAAAAACACTTGTTTTTACTTTGCACCTTTTTTTTTTTATAAAAAAAAAACAAACACTTTTTTCTCATTCACACTGACTCACACACACATTCACACAGTCTTTTCGGCAACTTAGGCCATATAAGACTTTGACGTTAACCGTTATACGACCATTTTAACTGAAAGAGGCAGTGCTAAGAATTTTTTAACTCCTTTGTCCTGAAGATGGATGACATTTAACGTCGACAGAGGAAAATTAAATAATTCGGGTCTTGTTTTTATTTCATCTTCTATCTGTATGGTATTACGGCCTTCCTCCACATTAATGTGTGACAATTGTCTTTCATGATATTTGGATTTACTTCCACCCAATAATATATATATTTGGGGTCCGGGCATTCTTATTTAAGCCATTTGGTATCCAAATGGCTTAAATTAAATCATCGTACTGTCTGGGATCCGAACCCGCGACTTGCACCTTAACAACACTGAAAATAACGTGTAAACTTCCCTTCAAAACGAATTGATAGTCAAATTATTTTAAAATAAGCCAATATTTTTTAAATATTTCACATCTTTTTGAGGCAATCGATTACTAACTCGAGACAACTACGAGCCACCCTTCCCCACTCTACTTAAAAAACATGCTATAGACTTGAAATTTAATTTTTCTACAAGATTTTTCTTTTCACCTCAAAATGAAAACATCCGTCTCTTCTAAACTTTTTTTTTTTTACTCGTTCCAATGAAATCCGGATGAATAAAGAAAGGATCATTCGTTTTTTCCCTTCATCTGGAATTAGCTCCACAGAACAATAAGCTGGTTAATTAATGAAGCCAAGTTCTCCAGACTCCTCTCTCTCGCTCTCTTTCATTTTCTCCCAGCAGCATTTGTCACCCTCTTGAGCACAGAAGTCAACCAACCAACCTAAATTAGCCTGATTTTTTTTTCTCTTTCAACTCGTGAAATAATCTCTACCTTCAATCTTGAACTTATTCTTGTTTTCTTCTGCTTTGTCACTCTGTAAACTTTTCCATATTTTTCTTAAAAAAAGATTGCTATTTACCACGGGTATTAATTAAATTATTTCAAATGTTTGTTCAATTTTAACTTGAATAATAAAAAAAGTTGATTACTTGAAGACTAGGAATCAAGAAAATTTTCTATTTTTTTTTTTAAGTATCTTTTTTCTTATCTGAAGACATTTGGCCCTTATTTATTCAAATTATTTATAGACAATATATTTTGGAAAAACTTTTGAACACTTGTAGCGAGACTTCTGTTGTTAGGCGATTCAACTTCACGCAGAATTTATTCCCTTGGAGTTGGCAAATTTTCACTAGAAATTTACTCATTTTTAATTGAATTGATTTTAAATGGCTTATTCGTTAATCATGTTTAAATGGATAAGTAAATACCATTGTTTACATTTGCGTCACTAGAAAACAGACGTGCAGGAAAATATTTAAATATACTTCTATTTATTTGAACTATTTTTTTCCTATTGGAACCTCGTGTAAGCAATCACATTTCTTTTATCTATTAAAACATGAATAATAAAGAATAAAAACTTAAAAAAAACCCACCGAGGCGGGCGGCGCTAGTAAAACAATAATAAAATTTTTTAATCAAAAATCTTGAGTGACTGTTCACACAGCACGCTACTTTCTCTTACCTTTGGTAAGAAAAAGTTGTGTTCTGTGCTTGTCACACAAGATTTTTTTGTGTTGCGATAGGCCTATATTTAGTTTCCGCCTATTAGAATTCAAGAATTTATAAACATGTAAAAATATTTATATTTTGTTACCATGGCAACCATTCCTCCTATCTTTCCTATGAAGTATAAGAATAAAATGAGCTTCAAAAGATTGACAAAATAAGAATATATATTTTAAAGAGCATCTAAAAAATAATTAATTTTTGAATTTTAATCAAAATCGTTCGGAGCGAATTTAGAGAAAATTGAAAAAAAGTGAAAAAGTACATCAGTAAAGTACTAATACTTTTTGGCCAATTTTGTTCAAAAGCTTATTTCCACGACATAGATGGGTGTCTAACTTAATTATAAAATTTCAACCTCCTAGCTCAATTCCTTCATGCTTTAAATTGAACACACAAAGACCATGTTGCGAAAACCACTTTGGACTGAGGGCACCTCAAAACGGGTATATCCATCAAAATCTCGACAACGAATTTTTTACATGAATCCACTACTTTCTCTATATATACATATATAGGTAAGAGAAAGTATATAATTTACTTGAATGAAATAAATGGAAAAATTTAGTGCCTGGGAGATAGGCAACCAAAACGACCATTCCTTAGAGTTCCACTAGCCTGACTTGTTTGCTCTAGGGGCGAACCTTTTTGAGAGGTGGGTCAAATTTTGTTCATATTTTTCTTTAGTACTATCTCGTGGGTCACTAATGTTGCTGTTCAATTAATTTTCATTGAGTAGAATTTTGTTTTATTTATTAACTGAGGTATTATAAAATCTATCGTCTATAGCCTCCTTTTTCTTGTTCCTATGTGACGTTATCGAGCAAGTAGATCTAAATATTTTTATTAGTTTTTGTGCACCTTAATGTACCCTCCTTCATTAGCCTAACCAGGCTGGCTTGGATGCAGCGTTTCGTAACACTCCACTCCTCCTCACACCTATTAAGAAATTCACTCTACTGCTCCGTTCAGAAAATTAGAAAAATTTTCTTATACTATTAGTGTAAAAAGTTTGTATTCATTTGGAAAATAGCAATTGCTTGAAATTGATTTATTTACATTAATCTTTCTCCCTTTCATTCTCTCTTTGTCTATCCTTTATATTAAATACAGTTGGTTAAATCAGCTTTCATCAAATGCATATTTGGGTCCATTTAACCAGTAGAGAAAGAAGGAGCTGTCGTCTTTTGCTTGCCGTTGCTTTTGCTTTACCAAATATTAATAAAACAGTATTATCTTTCAAGATCCACCCCTTTCCCTCTTTCATTTGCCAAAAATAGAAATCCCGACGAGATGATATTATTCAAGCCAAGTTATTAATTCTCCAACACTTATTTCATTTGTATTAAATTATTTTTTCCCTAGAGCGGGCAAGTTGATACAAAGAAAAGGCAAGTTGATACTGTGGTAAGGGGGATTGATAATCTGATGGGATATCAATAAGAAGATTGTGCTAATTTTTAAATAATACATTTTAATGATTACAAGGATAAAAAGCTAATCTAGTCCTATTTCCACATAAGATGCACAATGAATACATGTGTATAATTTTGTGACCTGCCACATTCGATGTGTGCCTATTTATTGCATAATATGCACTGGATCCAGGTCTTGGCCAAACTTCGACAGTAACATGGCTTTAAACAAACCAAGAACAGTGAATCTTCCTCCTCTTCTGAATTTGAAACTAGTTTCTCCCAATCCCAATGCACATGGACTGAGGGGCAAGTTGATACAGGATATCAATATGCCCCCAACCAAATGTATCAACTTGCCCCAAGTGACCACGTGTCTTTAAAACTAACATAACCTAAAAAGTAGAGCACCTAGCCTTATATAAATTATATGAACTTACTCAGGAAGAAACGTTTAATAAAATGCGCACTGTGATTATAGGTCTCAGGGATTCTTTATGCACTTTTTCTATACTCAAACACAAGGTAAAAAATTTACTTTTGTGGTATGAAAACACCAAACCTTAAACCACTCAACAACTCGCTGTCGGATTTGACTGCCACTATGTGTAGTGCAGCGTCACTTTACGACACATCGACTGCTACCACTCGCTTCAACATGCGCATACGCATTGGCGAATTATATTGCTTGTATCAACTTGCCCCGCTCTCCCCTATAGACTATTATTTATATAATGTTTTTTTACTGAAAACTTTTTTTAAGATCATTTTATTTGAACAAAAAACAAGACTAAAAAAATCAGGTATGACTGGTCGCACCACACACAACTTTCTCTTACCTTCGGTAATCGAAAGTTGTGTTCTGGGCCTGTCACACCAGATTTTTTTGTGTCCTGATATATTTAGTTTCCGACAGTCCGACACATTTGAATTCAAAATGTCAAATTTATAAACATGGGAAAATATTTATATTTTGTCAGGTAGTTCGATGATTTTATTTAAGCCATTTGTTATCCACTACTAACCATCCGCTAACCACTACACCAAGCCCCGAGGGCCCGGAAAAAGCTTAAAATAATAATGCAAGAGAAACTAATAATAAAAGGAATTCTTAAATATAATAATAATTAATGTTTTGATATGGAAAAATTATTATTTTTTCATTTTAGCAAAATTAATAATAAACCGTCGTATTCCCAGGATTCAAATATCTTTCTTAAACAACCGAAGCATGAGAAAAGACATGAGGGTGGCATGACAGTGTCCTGGGAAAATTTCAACAACTCTCAAATGAATGGTCAATTGAGGGTTAGTATGCAGGTGAACGGATAATAGGATAATAAGAAAAAACTCACCCTCATTGAGGGAGGATATGTCCATTGTGAAGATGACATTTAATATAAGGAAGGGGAAAAACTTTTTTATTTAAATTTTATTCTTCAATGTCTGGATGTAATATAAAAAACATTTGATACCCATTTTAGGGTCGATAACCCCGAAATAATACAGGTTGGTTAAAAATTCAATTTTTTAAAAAGAATTTAAAGAGTAATTCAATTTCAACTTCAATCTCATCCAACTTTTGCCGAGGTTTTTGCTTGTTTCCTCTTGATAAAGGCCTATGAATCTATAAGAATTAACCCTCTCTCGGTGAGGGGTTATGACATTTTTTAAGCATACTAATATATCCAAATTTTCTCACTTTATTTTTTCCAACCCTTGGCTGGAAATAATAAACTTGTGGTCTGTTGAGAAACTACTTCTGATGACGGACGATACAACAGCTTCAAATTATAATTAAACATGAATCAACCCGTAACTAATACAAAAAATCTGGTATGACTAGTCGCACAGCACATTACTTTCTCTTATCTTTGGTAATTGAAAGTTGTGTCCAAATTGGTATCCAAATGTCTTAAATAAAATCATTGGACTGCCTGGGATCCGAACCCGCGACCCTTGGTATACAAGACCAGCACGCTAACACCTACACCATGCTCGCGGGCTATGTAAAATTTATAAGTATGGGAAATTATTTAAATTTTGTTACCTTGGCAACCATTTCTCCTATCTTTCTAAAAAGTACAAGAGTAAAGTGGTCTTCAAACAATTTTGAGAGCAAAATGAGAATATAGGCCTACATTTGAAAGAGCATCTAAAAAATAATTGATTAATGAATTTTAATCAAAATCGTTAGACCGAATTATGAGGAAAACAAAAAAATAAATAAATAAATAAAATAAAAAAGTACATCAGTAAAGTACTAATTAATACCTTTTGGACTATTTTGTTCTTCTCACGTCCCATATGGGTATCGAAATTAAATATAAAATTTTAACCTCCTAGCTCTTTTCGTTCTTGAGATATTTTGTTCACATATAATACAAAAACTACAACGTTTCGGCCTTTAATATTACAGCAGTACAAACGCTATACATCCAGCCAACATATAAATGAATACAATAAAAAAATATTTCACAAATTTTTTTATATTTTCATCTTAGGTCATAAGCCCATTTCTACATATTTTATGATACACTGAATGATAATTATACTGATCTATTTACTTATTCATAAATTTGAATAATGAAATGAAAGCATCTTGATATCATACCAATATAAACATTAATTTATTTACTCCTCTCAATATACCCATCCATTCACTGCAATATTTGTCTACCAGATTTCCCTCGTTCGTTTAATCTCGGATTATCAATAACGTAATAAAATCCAGCGGTTTTGATTAAAATATTCCTGCACCCGGGAGGAAATATTCGCCTTTCCCATGTATTAAACTTGTTGAAAGGAGAATTCCTCTTGGACAAGGGCTTTTCTGAGCAAAAAGAAAAGGAATTTTATTTATTTATATATAATCTATTTTTCAAATGACAAAATTTGATTTTTTTTTATCAATTTTACTTAAAACATGGTGACAAACCTTCTTTGAGAGGAATTTTTTTCTTTTGTCGAAATATCCTTTTTTTCAATCAAATCTACGGGTCTGTATTAAAATTACTTTCCTTATTTAGAGAAGGTCCAAATTCGTTACATTTTTCACCAAATTTCATATTCAAATGAAATGATTTTCATAAAGCCAATCAAAAATAAAATTTAGATTCCATAAAATCTTGAAATTCGCCAAAAGTGGGATCTCAATTTGGACTATCACTAAAAATTCTTAGGAACATTGAAACAAATATTATACGTGAAACAGATTATCTACAGTTTTCTCCTCATGTCACCAAAGACCGTCCAATTTGCTTTGTCTGAGAGAGATATCCAAAATCACTTAAATCAATTCATGCACATGTTACCCTCTTTTAATTGATTGAACTGACATAAAATCTTATGGCAAAACTTCAATTTAGGTATTAAACTTCGTGTAAACTGAGAGCACAAAATGTAGTAATCGTGGACAATATTTTCCAATACCTCATTATATGCACTCCTCAAAATCGTTTCAATATCTCTCTCACAGTCATTACTGTCAGCCCTGACTCGTTGGGGTTACTCTGAAGAATTACTCTCATGGGCATGATACTGAGGTGGGCGGATATAGATCTATGCATTTGAATTAATTTATTTTTTACTTTCTCTTACCTCTATATATATGTTAATGTATAGAGAGAGAAAGTATTGGATTCATGTCAAAAATTCGATGTCGAGATTTTGATGGATCTTCACGTTTTGAGGTCCCCAGAGTCCAAAAAACTGGTTTTCGCGACATGGTCTGTCTCTGTGTGTGTGTGTGTCTGTCTGTGTTCAATTTTAAGCATGAAGGAATTTAGCTATGAGGCTGAAATTTTATATATAAGTTAAACACTCCCCGGGAGCGTGAAAATAAGCTTTTAATCAAAATCGGCCAAAAAGTACTAGTACTTTACTGATGTACTTTTTCACTTTTTTTCGAATTTCTCAAAATTTGCTCCAAGAAATGGTTGCCAAGGTAACAAAATATAAATATTTTTCCCATGTTTATAAATTTTATTACATCTAATATATTTTCGGAAACTAAACACATGTCGACACGAAAAATCTGGTGTGACAAGCTTAGTTAATTTATTCTGTTTTATTGCCTTTCATGCCGAAAAGACTAAAAATAAATTAATTTGTTTTTACTTTCCACTTCTATCAATATTAAATTGAAAAATAGGCTTTTCACAATTTTTATCTGGTGAATTCATTACATAAAACTCTTCAACATTTATTATTCAGAATACAATTAGGTTTTTATTTCAATTTTAAAATAAACTTTCGCAGTCGGGAACGTAATTTTAATATAAAAAAAAAAAACTAATCTTATGAGTTAATAAAATGTTGAAAAATTTAATTTTACTTGAAAGTATAAAACAAAAGCCTGAGATGAAAATAATCATAAATAAATAACATTAAAGAAGAAAAAGGGTATTTTGTGGTCGGCTTTGTGCCCCGGATTGTGCAGAGATAATAGAAGCCTCATCTGATTGATCCATCCTCCCTGTTGAAACTAAATCCCTGACGGGCCCAAACCTGACCTTTGGTATTTCATCTACCAGCGAAAAATCTAATACGACAAAGCAACTGGGTCAATGAGATTGTTAGAACTGCTCTTTAAGAGATTACCTTAGATAATGGGAAAATTAACTATTAAAAAGAAAGGTTAAACTTACTTTTTTAATATCAGGAAAAACCAACTTAGACTATTATTGATTAATCATTAAAAAAAATCTGGTGGACTGGTCACACAGCACACAACTTTTTCTTACCTTCGGTAATCGAAAGTTGTGAACTGTGCTTGTCACGCCAGATTTTTTTCGTGTCGACATATGTTTATTTTTCGCCAATTTATTAGATTCAAGAAGTAAAATTTATAAACATGGGAAAATATTTATATTTTGTTACAATGGCAACCTTTCTTCCTATCTTTCCTATGAAGTACAAGAGTAAAATGGTCTTCAAACAATTTTGAGAACAAAATGAGAATACGTATAACGTATTCCGACAATTTCTTGTCATCATTCCAAGTGATTACATTAGTAATTGTCGAAATACGTATCAAGAGTTAATTTTTAATTAATAAAACCTTTGAAACAAATAACCTAGTGTTTAAATTTGTATATTTAATTTTAATTGACAAAGAACCAACGTATGAAAGTTTAAATCTCATCTAAAAATTAATTGATTTTTGAATTTTAATCAAAATCATTAGAGCAAATTTTAAGAAAATCGAGAGAAAAAAAAAAAAAAAACTAAAAAAGTGCATCGGTAAAATACTAGAAATCTTTGGCCGATATTATTCAAAAGCTTATTTTCACGGCTCAGGGGGTGGGGTGCCTAACTTAAATATAAAATTTCATCCTCGTAGCACATTTTCTTCATGCTTAAAATTGAACACACATATACAGACACACACACACACACACACACACACAAGGCAGACAGACCATGTCGCGAAAACCACTTTTTTTGGATTCTGGGGACCTCAAAACGTGTATATCCATCAAAATTTCGACATCGAATTTTTGACATGAAACTAATACTTTCTATATATATTCATATATGGACCCTGTTACGCATTAGCGTGTCAAGCGCCAGGTACCGAGATTTGAGAAAATCAACATTAAAGTTTTTTGTTTACATTAGATTATATATAATTTTTGTTGTCAATTGTGCAAGTAACATTAAATATAAATTTTTTTAGGACATATTTCATAAAAAATACTATTAATTATAGCATTTGAAACAATATTCCGTGCTTAACTCAATTTTTAATTTTTTGGCTCTTGGCACACTATTGCATAACAGGGTCCATATATGAATATAAATTTATATAGAGAGAAAGTATTCGATTCATGTCAAAATTCAAGTTTTTGATGGATCTTCGCGTTTGATTTTTTTAACCTTGAGAGCAATTGTAACTCTCTAAAATTTTAAAATTAAGTCATAGAAACTTTATATAAAATAACTTATACCACTTTAATTAATTAAAAACTTCCAAATTTATTCCAAAGAAAACTTTTTTTCTTTTTTCTTACATGAAAAGAATTATTAAAATTAACAATTGCAAATGTATTTTTAGCACGTTCCAACTTATTTTTTTAAAAAGAAATTTTTTATATTTTATCAATAGAATAGAAAGAAGCCAATCTTTTTTTAGGACTTGATCTTGTTCAGGGGGAAAATAGAGACGCTTGTTCATAGCTTATTGAATAAGTTGTTCTCCGTGTTGTTTACTTATTCAAGAAGCTCTTTTTGATGCATTGCTCTGACTTGTGAATTGAGACCTTGGGATTTGAATCAATATCGCTTTTTAACATTTTCTACACCCTAAAAAGGTACACTCTTTAATATAATAATAAATCGGGGCTATTTTTTAAGCTAACACCAAACACCACCATCCTCTTTTGTGTTCTTATATTTATTTATTTCCTAAGACTCCGTGTTCTTTTTTCTTTTTAGTCTTTTCTACAAATGTAACCAAAACATTTATCTTTTTATATAAAAAAAAACTGCTTCTTTTACGAGATCAGCTTTTATATGCCATAGCGAGATGAAATCTTGACAAGTCCCAACTCATCAGCTCGTGATTTTACGAACCACCCGCCAGTCACCCTTGTGAAGGGGTGGCAAAAAAAAAAAACTCGACACGGAAATGGGCCTCTCTAATTGGACATTTTCACTTCCATTAGCTCGTCTTTTGCCTTTTTATGTAAAGTTGGCAGGTCATTAATACATTTTCTATCTATAAAATTGAGATTATGAAATTTATGCTATTCTTTTTATAATAAAAAAAGGGTGTTGTTCCATGACGCTGTGAACGAATTTTAAATAATTAATATTTTTTTTTCTTTCCAATGAAGTACGTGGCTGTTGATTTATGCACAAGGAAGGAAGCAGGTGCAGCCAAAATTAAAGCCTCCGATTTTGTTACAATTAATGACATCATTAATTGTAGCAAAATCGGAGGCTTTAATTTTGGCTGCACCTTCTTTTTTTCTTTCTCTTATTTATATACAAGTTTTCTCGAGTTAAGTCGCCTTGGTGGCGTCCTTTCAACTTTTTCTTGGGGGAAGGGGGCAAACTTTTTTTCTTAAAATTTACTTACAAATAGGTATCTCAAATTTGGCCAAAAAGTATTTAATTTAATAATTTTTATTTTTATTTTTAACAGTTTATATGTCTGATCGCACAGCACACAACTTTCTCTTACTCTTCTACTAGATGAAGTTGTTTACTGAGCTTTTCACACCAGATTTTTTGTGTCGAGATATATTTATAATAATAGTGAGGTGATGGCTATACAATTTTATTGGTTTTCTTTTTGAAATAAATATTTTGGAAAATATAAATAATCCTTTTTCCTTTTTTTTCAGGTTCGTTGATCTACTAAATTTGGCCTAAATCGTGTGGTCATTTTGCGCTTGCTCCTCCCTACTAGTCTACCATGAGAAACATGTTCTTCTGAGTGAGTTATATTTTTTTCTTCTAATCATTTCATTTATTTTTAGGCTAAGATTCATGGGCGTAACTAAGTTTATGATTATTTTAAAGTCCTAGTTATCTCAAAAAAAAAAAATAATATTTTTCCATTGAAAATTAACTAGTTAAAGTTAAAATGTTTGTAAAGTTTCCGGAGAGAAATTTCACCTTACGATTTCTGGTTACGCTCATGAAAAAAATATTTTTGACATGCTCACTAAATACTAAAAATTATATTTGTATGGTCAAGTAGAGTAGTTTTTAGATAAGAAAGGCTTTTTATACAGAATATAATTAATTTATTAATAAATTCGTTATTGATTAACGATAAATAAAAAAAAAAACTTCATTTTGGTTTTGTGGTCTTGTTCAGAAATTATATGTTCAATTTCACAATGTTTTGGTCATATTTGGTTTTAATTACATAAGGTTATTATCAATCATATATATGCTATGTTATGAGTTGATAAACTCTCCCAGGTTTATTCAAATCTGATCAGATTATAATCAGGGTACAAAGAGGGGAAACCACTGGGGTTGTTTCAAGGGGATGAGGGAACATGGAGCCGTGAATAAATGAATTTAGCAAGAATTTAGGTGAATTCGTTCGTTCACCAGATTTTAATAAAATGAATATAGAGTATAAATTCTAAATAAATTAAATTTCAATTAAAATAAGAAGTATTTATTGTTTCAAATAATTGTTTTGAATGACCTATTGTCGTAAAGGTAGTAAAGCCACCTCGAAATTTGATTGTTGCCTAGTCATAACGTTCATCTAGCGTTCAATTATTTGAAATAATTGATTGTCATATTCGTCTTGGGCCTTGATTTTTCATTTAAGTGCAGCTGTTCTGATTAGGCTGAACGCACACCAATTGAGCAAAACGCTCTTAGACAAAACGTTTTGCTCAATGCCAAGGCACATCGATTAGGCAAAATGTTTTGCCATTAAACAAAATGTTTTGCTATTCAGCAAAATGTTTTGCCATTTTTGCCTAATCGGTTTGCCTTGGCATTTTTTGCTCAATGGCAGAACATTTTATTCAATGCCAACGCACACCGAATGAGCAAATAGCTCAATGACAGAACATTTTGTTCAATGCTAACTCACACCGATTGAGCAAAAAATTTTGTTCACTGATGTCGAATCATGTCCAATTGTGTTTTGTCCCCTCGGTGGTTGTCCCATAGAAAAGCATTGAAAAATCAGTTTTAGACAAAAACGTTTTGTTCGAAAACGTTTTTGCTCAATTGGTGTCCGTCCAGCCTTACAGTGGAAGAATCTTTCTTCGTGTACTGTACAATATATATTTTTTTGATTAGACCCATCGAATTCTTATTTATTGCTCACATAGAAAGACAATATTGCACTTTTCTCCACTCGTCTACAAATGAAAAAGGATGTCCCTCTGTCCCTTCAATCTTTTCTCATATCTTTATTTGTTTATTTGCAAACTATCCGCACCCCAAAAGTCAATTTTGTTCAGTCACCTCCGCTGTCGTTCTCCAAATTGACTCCAGTGTGTCACCCTCGGGCAAGCAGAGATCTTATGCCTGGGTAGATGGGGATGGAGGTCAAAAATGTTTCGGGTCTGCGGGTTTCGTTGCTATTACTTATTCTGTATATTTCTGTTGGAGTCTTTTTATATTTAATGGAACTGTAATTGTAATAAATAAAAGTGCATTTTATTAGCAAGACTCATTGAAGACTTTTGCATATTCACTGACCAGCTAGTTCAGCTCAACGTATTGTGGTTTTTCCATTAACGACATGAAAAATTTGATAAAAACTAAACAACCAATAATCTTAATACAACTGATTATGTACAAACATTTTTCGAAATAAATAACTCACTGGAGGAATTATTGATGTGATAAAATTGTGTTAAAATTTTGAGATACAAAAATTTCTTATTTTTGCTCTAGGTTCAATGATCAGAAATAATATTGTGCATTTATTTCGTATAAAGGATGTATTGTTGGTATACATTTTTACTTTCTCTTAACTATGTATATATGTAATATATATATAGAGAGAGAAAGTATTGGATTCATGTCAAAAATTCGATGTCGAGATTTTGATGGATCTTCACGTTTTGAGGTCCCCTGAATCCAAAAAAGTGGTTTTCGCGACATGGTCTGTCTGTGTGTGTGTGGGTGGATGTGTGTTCAATTTTAAGCATGAAGGAATTGAGCTACGAGGATGAAATTCTATATTTAACTTAAACACCCCCCGGGACCGGAAAAATAAGCTTTTAATCAAAATCGGCCAAAGATTACTAGTACTTTACTGATTCACTTTTTCAGTTTTTTTTCGATTTTCTCAAAATTTGCTCCAACGATTTTTTTTTAAATTCAAAAATCAATTATTTTTTAGATGCTCTTTAAAATGTATATTCTCATTTTGCGATTGAAATCTTCTGAAGACCACTTTACTCTTGTATTTCATAGGGAAGATAGGAGAAATGGTTGCCATGGTAACAAAATATAAATATTTTCCCATACTTATAAATTTTACATCTGAATTCAAATGTTCCGTACTGTCGGGAACTAAATATATGTCGACACAAAAAATCTGGTGTGACAGCACAGTACACAACTTTCGATTACCGAAGGTAAGAGAAAGTTGTGTGCTGTGCGCCAGTCACACCAGATTTTTATAAAGAGATATTTTTATTTTTATTTATTAATAAAATTGTTTAAAGACACAGGGACCAGATTGAAATATTTTAATTAATAACCAATCTCTGGAAGGATTGACGGATTTTTTAATTTTTAAATTTGTCGTCAAAGTCACATCTGTCCAAACTGTTGACTTCAATATTTGCAGAATAATTGTCTATTATATATTTAATGATCCTCATTTTTTGAGTTCACTGCTATAGAATGTTAGCTAGTCTTTTTTTTATTTTATTAAAAAATATCAATCGTTTTCTGATTTATTAAAATCATTCAATCGAAATCGTTCTTTCGGATTTTGAGAATTATTGTCTCTCTCTAATTCGGTATTTTATGTACTTTCCCTAAACTAAAAAAAAAAAAAAAAAACTCTATTTATCTTTTCTAAATATTCCATTTCACAATGCAAAAGACATTAATCCCCAAATCCTTTCCTTTAATCATTTTTTCCTTTTAATCAAGTTATTCATTCCCATAAGCGGCTTTAGGAAAGCGACTTAGAAGGGTTGGGCGAGGGGGGAGGGAGTAGGGAGAGGAACGGAAATTATAAACAACATATTAATTAATCCACAGGAAACCAATTTGACTTTGATGATATTCAACATAGAAAGACTAAAGCAATAGGGAAAAAAAAGTTTGTTTATTTAATAAAATGCAAAAACTTTTTTTTTTTTTTAAATCAATCATCATTAAGAATATTTGTTTTTCTCTTTTTTCTTGCTTTTATCTTGACTTTTTTTATGTTCTAAAATTTGACATTTTGAATTCTGAATTATCAAAAAAGCTTTTAAGTTCATAATTAAAAAAAAAAAAAAAAAAAAAAAAAAAAAAAAAACAAATACGGAACCAATAATAATGGAAGGTTAATGGAAATAAAATTTTTGACAACTTCATATCTATTGAAATCATAAAATAATTATCTGGTATGTCTTGGGGGCTGTAAGATTGATTAAGGCGGATTAAAAAAAAAAAAATTTCAAGACGTATGCAGCCAAATATATTTCTTTTATTTATGCCGTTTTGGGCACTTACTCAGAAAATGCCCTAGACCAGGGGCGTATATAGAAATTTTTTTCGGGGGGGCCCAAACTCAAAAAATTTTTCTGGGGAAAATTTTTTTTTAAGATACTATACTTTTTTTCACACGAAATTTTTTGAGGAACATTTTTTCTATTGCGGAACTAAAGTTGTCCATCCTGCGGAAAAATTTGTTGTGCTGATGTCTGTATATCCCTATATATGTATATGTGTTTGGGAAATTTCGGGGGGGCCCGGGCCCCCTCGGCCCCCCCCTTAAATACGCCCCTGCCCTAGACCGAAACGTCAGTCTATAAGGGCATAAATAAATGAAATAGATTTGGCTGCATACGTCTTGAAAATTTTTTTGACTCCACCTTAATCATAAAATAAGAAACCCATCAGTGAATTCGAGGTTAGCGTCATTGACATACCCAAAAATTTATAATATGGCGAGGTTCCCCTCCCTCCCTGATTCTGTCAACCTCCTAGGATTATTGATACGAATTTGACTCGAGTGAGTAATGTAGCACAGCACCAGAATAGCCTAAATTATAATACAACTCAACTCAGTTGATTACTCGAGAGCGAGCTGTGTTGTATCTCATATTTCACTCAATAATCACCTCAACTTCACACAACCAGCTGATAAAAATATTATTTAACCTAAATTGTAGTCTGTATCAGCGGTTGGCAGGAAGGAAACGGGAACCCACCTTAATATTTTTCCCATGAAATTTAGTCCTCAGAGTAACCACAATGTGTCAGGTTTGAATATGATGACTGAAGAGAAGATCAGCGGTCTGTAACCTTTTAGATATTGTTGAACCTCTAAATTCACAATTAAAAATTTTGCCAAAAACATTATATCTCGTAATTTTAATGCCAACATTGATATAAATATACAGTATATTATTTAACTATATATTTGTGCTTAACAAAAAGTAATAAATTCTCTCTATCATTGTGAAAATTTTGGCTGTGGATTTTTAAAAAAGAATGTATAGAAGCAGATGTAGCCAAGAAATAATGCCTTACTAATTAGCCGGAATCGTTTCAGTGCATTTATTATGCTCCATCTTCAATCTTTATTATACTGTACACATGTAAAATAGTTTACTATTTATAAGACGATGTATTTACTATATTATTGGACACAACTCTGAGGAACATACTGAGTACATATGTATCGATGAATTTATTCGATCGAGTTATTTCAGATTACTGAAAAATTTATTATGTGAGAAGATTTTTGGCTGCTTTAGTCCCTTCTTTCCCCTTGCTAGCAATAATAAGTAATTTATACCTCCTTCTTACCTACGTGCATATTTTTATTTTCTCTTCTATATATGTTAATATATAGAGAGAAAGTATTGGTTTCATGTGAAAAATTTGATGTCGAGATTTTGATGGATATATACGTTTTGAGCAGTAGCGTAGCCAGGATTTCTGCTTGGGGGGGGGGGGGGCCCAAAAGTTTTATGAACCCCCCCCCCCTTCTCCAAGAAACTTAAAATGGAGAAATTTTTTTTAGATAATATAATATTTATAAATAAAAAAAACAAATTAAAAAAATTTTTTTTTTCTTTAAATAAAAAATAATTTTAATACAAAATTCGTAAATATTAGAGAATTTTTCAATTATTTATAAGTTTTTTGTTAGATTTTAGAATTTATGAGAGTTAATAAAATAATTATTAAAAAAAAAAATCATTAGGGAAAACAATAGGTATTTTTTTGTTTTGGAGAAGGCTTTGGGGGGGCCCGGCCCCTGGGCCCCCCTGAATACGCCACTGGTTTTGAGGTCCCCTGAGTCCAAAAGTGGTTTTCGCGACATGGTCTGTCTATGGGTGGGTGGTTGGGTGTTCAATTTTAAGCATGAAGGAATTGAACTACGAGGTTCAAATGTTATATTTAAGTTTTGTACCCTCCTGGACAGTGAAAATAAGCTTTTAAACAAAATCGGCTAAAGAGTACCAATACTTTACTGATGTAATTTTTCAGTTTTTTTCGATTTTCTCAAAATTCGCTCCAACGATTTTGATTAATATTCAAAAATCAATTATTTTTTAGATTCTCTTTAAAATTCTCATTGCGCCATTGAAATCTTCTGAAGACCACTTTACTCTTGTTCTTCATAGGAAAGATAGGAGAAATGGTTGCCATGGAATATAAATATTTTCCCATGTTTATAAATTTTACAAGGCCCTCGGGGCTTGGTGTAAAGGTTACCGTGCTAACCTCGTATACCAAACGTCGCGGGTTCGGACCCCAGGCAGTCCGATGATTTTATTTAAGCCAATTGGATACCAAATGGCTTAAATAAGAATGCCTGGACCCCATATATGTATATTAAATCAATAACGGTTATCGTAAATGTCTTATATGGCCTGAGTTGCCGAAAAGACAGTGTGAGTGTGAGTGTGAATGAGAAAAATGTGTGAATGTTTAAAAAAAAAAAAATTTACATCTTGAATTCTAATATATCGGCCGAAACTAAATAGAGTAAGGTGGGGCAAAAGTCCGCAGTTTTTCTTTGGGAATTTTTTTTGACCTTCCTATGAAAGATACAATAAAAATAGGAACATCCCCTGAAAGCCTGGTTAATTGGCTATCTTACATAATTTTTTGGTTTCCAATTCGGTAGCATCAGAGTAGGAGAGGTATTTAAACAAAAATTTTCATTTGCGGACTTTTGCCCCACCGAGGGGGTAAAAGTCCGCACTAGCGGGGCAAAAGTCCTTAGGTGCAAACAATTGCCCCTGCAGCGAACAACCTCTCGAACCAGGGTATAAAAAGACTTAATAAGAAATACATTAGGTATAGGTATGTTTTATGTATTTATTTTACTTATTAGAAATGCACAATAGGCCTTATAACAATTAGTCCCCAGTAAGATTGATGTTCATAATCTGCATAAACATTTCGGGTCGTGGTCGTTTCCCTAGGCTCATTAATCCGAGAAACTACTAAGTAGGAGTATTAGAAACCCAGAAAATACTAGGTAGGGGTATTAGAAACTCGAATACCATTGGGTGACATTTGTTCCATTGGAGATCCATTGGGCCTTTTGCCCCGTCGAGGCCGCGGACTTTTGCCCCATTTAGCTATTTTCATCGAAGTGTTAGAAAAAATTTTTATTGTTAACTGTAGAGAAGAAAAAGGTTTTAAAATATTTCTTTAGGGTTATCAGCTTGCAATCAAAGACATTAGACAGTTAGAAAAGTGCATGCTGGCACATGTTGCAACGATGAGAATTTCCATAAATATTAGATGGAAGGTGACAAAAACATAAATTTGCTCATTGTTAACAATCGGCTTCAAACACGTTATTGAATTTCGAATCATCATCTGTTCTTGTTGTTAGCAACCTAACAAAGTTGTTTAGAACAACGCCAAGTCTAACGGGGATTTTAAAATGAGGATTCGGACTTTTGCCCCGTGCGGACTTTTGCCCCACCTTACTCTATATGCCGACACGAAAAATCTGGTGTGACAAGCACAGAATACAACTTTCGATTACCGAAGGTAATCTTGTTTTATACAAAAAAAGTAAACAGAGTAATGTTTCGTTTTAAATAAAAAAGTCGTCTTCTTTTTCCCTACAAGATAGCGATATTTTCTAAATTTCTATCATAATTGCGCTTTGTTCCTTCATGCTTAACATGGTCCATATTATTTTTTTTAAAAGGATTTAATTATAAATAAATATTTGAATCTGCCTGAATGTTAAATAACTCTTTTTGATTTGTATTCAAGTTCTTTTAAAAGAAAAGTTCAATTCTCCTCTTCCTTTGACTGGATATCCAGATAAAAGAGGATGAAAAGATCCTCGCATGGTTAGATATCCATTTAATATATTTAAACATTTTTTTTTATTTAATCCAAATTCAATAAAAAGTAATTTTTTTATATTTATTATATATTGAAGTAATATCCCGTTATTTTCTTGAAAAATTCCTTTCTATAGCTCGTAAATCGAGAACTAAAAGAGGGGGGGTGGGGGATGAGTATGGCCACGTAAGTCAGAGCAAAGTATTTACCTAGCACCTGTGCAGCTGTCCGTTGCCGTTGCCATTACCACCGTCGCCGTCGCCGCCGCCGCTGCTGCTGGTGCTGCTGCCGGGGCGAGGCGAGGCGCTTATTGATCGAGGCACTCGCCTTGGCAAAACCCGGCGCTGCTGCTCCTGCTACCCTTGCCCTCGTGCACCCTTTAACCTCTTTTCACCTCACTCTCTTGTTCTCACCCTTTACCCTCGGCACCTGCTGCCCCACTGGCCCAGATCGCTGTCAAGGGGGTCAGGTCATCCACCGGACCAGCAACTCTTCCTCTTCCATTTTAGCATTATTTATAGTGATAGTCGCACCCCCCGTAACATCAATTGCCATTTGAATTAACAACCCTTTGTACAAGTCAAATAAATTAAAATAGATACCATTCTTCCTCTTTATATAGTCATTTGCGCGATAAATATCAAAATGCGAATCGGAAATCGTATATTATAATAAAAATATGGCTCTCTCACCTGTTATCATGGTCGATTTATTTCCAAGTCACTTTTTTAAATCTTTTTATCTTGTAATAACACTTAAGATCAGGAATTCCCAACGGAGTCCAAGCGGACCACTTGGAAATTTAAATAGGGTTGTTAGAATTCCAGAAGTCTATTGTTAATGGAAATGTTTATTTATTATAATTTTTAGATAATATCTATTTTTTGAGATTTTAGTAAAATAAAAAAAAATTTGGTGTGACTGTTGCACAGCGTTCTGTGCTTGTCACACCAGGTTTTTTGTGCCAACATATATTTAGTTTCCGACAGAACGGCACATTTGAATTCATGATGTAAAATTTATAAACATGGGAAAATATTTATATTTTGTTACCATGGCAACCATTTCTTTTATCTTTTCTATCAAGTACAAGAGTAAAGTGTGCTTCAAAAGATTTCAATGGCAAAATGTGAATATACATTTTAAAGAGCATCTAAAAAGTAATTGATTTATGAATTTTAATCAAAATCGGTGGAGCGAATTTTGAGAAAATCAGAAAAAATACTGAAAAAGTACATCAGTAAAGTACTAGTAGTTTTCCCTTAGGAATTTCTGTTTATTTACCTGAGGCGCTTTCATGTACGGAGACACACACCTCAAACCCAACGGGCCTCTGGCTGTAGCCATCTATCGGCACCCCGTGAAGTTACATTATTTCGTATCTCTAACTCCTCCTGCGTTCGTTTCTAGCTAGTGAACTAATCCTTATTTCTGGTTCCACCCGGCTCCTTTTATCCAAACTCTTCTATGCTAGGGAGGATGTCCTAGTTGAGAAGGGACTCCATCAGCACCGTCTTGTTGCCTACTCCTTTCGGAGAATGCATCACTGAGAGGGAATCTTCTTTACGTCCCTTCCACAGGACGGGATATCACGGCAACTCCCTATCTTCGTGGAATTGTTGCCTGGGGGCTATTGTGGTGAGATTCTATAATTCAATACAGTGCTTGTATGAGGATTTGTTTACTTTAAATAAATATTTTTATTTAATGAAAAAATACTGCACGCCCAGGATTTGAACACGAATATTCTTCGTAGAAGCCGACACCCTGCCTCCTCACACCAGCGAGCCCCCTAATAATTAAATAATATTAATTTAATCTTATGATATCACAAAATATGTGTTTGTTTAGAAAGCAGATTTCATCTCTAAATAAAAAGGCATTTATTTAATTCCTATCACTTTGACTATACTCAAGAAGAGATTGGAAATGGACCTGTCGAGGTAATTCCTCTCCATTCAGTCTTCATATTGTCTTAACAATGATAATTATCAACAGAGATTCAACAAGAGATGCTGGAAGCTGATGAAACAAGAGCGACATTTAGTCAACCATAGCAATAGCACGTTTATATACTGTAGATGATTCGTTGGCTTGCTGCATTGAATTTTCCTCCTTCATTTGCATTTCTCTCTTTCATTTAAATGAATCTTCATCAATCTTTGTCTCGGAATTTCTTGACAATTATTTCTAGTTGCTAGAAAGAGCAACGATTAGAGACCAAAATTCTTCAGAGTTTCGAGCCCCTTCCCTCCTTCTGTACCCCTTTTGATAATACTTTTAACAAATAGGGATCTCAGATAAATATCTGACTAGGGCGTTCGTACACTCCTTCCACTTTTCTTAAGGTGCGCGTCTCGAGGTGCTAATTTTGGGAGATTCCAGCGGCCACAATTTGAAGCTATCGACCTCAAATTTTTCTATAAGTTGTAGATATTTTAAATAGCTTTCATTTAAAAAAAATTTGAGGTCGATAGCTTCAAATTGTGGCCGCTGGAATCTCCCAAAATTAGCACCTCAAGACGCGCACCTTAAGAAAAGTGGAAGGAGTGTACGAACGCCCTAGTCAGATATTTATCTGAGATCCCTATTTGTTAAAAGTATTATCAAAAGGGGTACAGAAGGAGGGAAGGGGCTCGAAACTCCCCTAGTTAGGTGAGGAATCCGCACGGAGAATTTAATTTATTCTATGAATTTATGAATAATATATTTTTCAAACATAAATATTATTTATTGTAGATTTTCTCGCAAAACGCAAAGTGGTACGATGGGTCTCTTGAGGTTGCTTTAAACTTTGAAATTTTATATCGATTGACGACTTAAGTCGTTTTAGAGATAGAACGAACGCTCTCGGGCCTTTCTCATACAAAAACAAACATCATTGAGAAAACCACTTAACGGTATCAAGAGACCCGAAAAGGTCGAAAATTTTACATGATGACTTTAACTGCTTATATATTAGGTGTAAGAAGATAAATAGAAGTTAAAAATAAAAGAACTTTTTTTCTCTTTTAGACACTTGTGACCTTATAAACGTAAAAGCTATTCTCACTAATATTAATAGAACAAATATGATTTATACAAACTCTAAAGTTTTCACGGAAAGTTATATAAAATTCTTATTGTTAATCAAATCAAATCTGTGATCGAATTACCCTCATCAGTACCAATCTATTTTATTTATGCATTTATTTGAAATTTCTATCGGTATCCCCGTTTATTTACCCGAGGTGCTTTCGTGTCCGAAGACACACACCTCAAACCCAACCGGCCTCTGGCCGTAGCCATCTACCGACACCCCGTGAAGTTACATTATTTCCTATCTCTCACTCCTCCTCCTGCGTTCATTTCTAGCTAATGAATCCTTATTTCTGATTCCACCCGGTTCCTTTTATACAACCACTTCTATGCTAAGTCCTAGTTTGAGGACTCCCTCAGCACCGGCGTGTAGCCTGCTCCTTTCGAACAATACATCACTGGGATCATTCATATTATACCATTTAGGAAATTCAGTATTATCAAACTTGTCTTCGAATTTAAGGTGTCTCGATCTCCTGAGAAAGTTTTCCCCCAATTTTAAACGGAGTTATAATCTCTTTTCTCACCATGTTAAAAATGTTAATTTTCAATAATAAGTCTTAATTTAAATTTATTTATCTTAGAAATAAATTTTCCCCAAGTACACTCAAGTTAGCATTTCTCTCTTATTCTTGTTTAAGTTAAGCATTTAAATTTTCCAACTAACTACCTCAACTAATCTCTTGGGACAAATGAAAATGGATGAACTCTCTCGGGTTTTCGAACTGTGGAGATCCATAAATTAATCAGAATATTTCAAGTCATTCAATCTTGATTAAATAATTGTTTATATAAAATTCTAAAAAAATATAATCACCCAATTGTAGATAGATTTCTTATATATTATTTATAAATATATAAAACACCTCAAAATCATTCCTATATTTTTACTTTCTCATAACCTAGAGAAAGTATTCGATTCATGTCAAAAATTCGATGTCGAGATTTTGATGGATCTTCCGTTTTGAGGTCCCCTGAATCCAAAAAAGTAAAAGTGGTTTTCGCGACATGGTCTGTGTGTGTGACATGTGTGTGTCTGTGAACAAAATATCTCAGGAACTGAAAGAGCTACGAGGTTGAAATTTTATAATTAAGATAGGACCCTTCCAAGGGGTGAAAATACTTACTCTTTTGAACAAAATCGGCCAAAAAGTACTAGTACTTTACTGATGTACTTTTTCAGTTTTTTTTTTCGATTTTCTCAAAATTCGCTCCAACGATTTTGTTTAAAATTCATAAATGAACTATTTTTTAGATGCTCTTTAAAAAGTATATCAGTGAAATTTTCCGTGAAAATCGTTTGAAGTATACTTTACTGATGTAGAAGCATTTGTAGCTCACTGCCATCTATGCGTAGTCAAGTTTGGAACTAAAGTGCTAAATATATCTCGACACAAAAAATCTGGTGTGACCAGCACGGTGCACAACTTTCTCTTACCGAAGGGTAAGAGCTGGGAACCAGTCACAATATTTTTTTACTTTCTTACCTATGTATATATGTAATATATATATAGAGAGAAAGTATTGGATTCATGTCAAAAATTCGATGTCGAGATTTTGATGGATCTTCTCGTTTTGATGTCCCCTGAATCCAAAAAAGTGGTTTTCGCGACATGGTCTGTGTGTGTGTACATGTGTGTGTCTGTGAACAAAATATCTCAGAGGAGCTACTAGGTTGAAATTTTATAATTAAGATAGACCCTTCCAAGGGGTGAAAATACTTACTCTTTTGAACAAAATCGGCCAAAAAGTACTAGTACTTTACTGATGTACTTTTTCAGTTTTTTGCGATTTTCTCAAAATTCGCTACAACGATTTTGTTTAAAATTCATAAATGAACTATTTTTTAGATGCTCTTTAAAAAGTATATCAGTGAAATTTTCCTTGAAAATCGTTTGACAGTATAGCTTTACTCATGTAGAAGCATTTGTAGCTCACTGCCATCTATGCGTAGTCATGTTTGGAACTAAAGTGCTAAATATATCTCGACACAAAAAATCTGGTGTGACCAGCACGGTGCACAACTTTCTCTTACCGAAGGGTAAGAGCTGGCAACCAGTCACAATATTTTTTTTAATTATAGGTTTAATTATTAGCTGCATCCTCTTTCTTTCCGAATAAATAAGTATTGCATTCATGTCAAAAATTCAATTTTTATTTATAATCTTTTCTGTTCCTGCGGGCATTTAATACTTTTCCAGATGTATGTATAAACCTATATTATAATAATTCCTTTATCGCATCTTTTTTCCCCTCGACCACCCAAACAGGGATTGAGTATTACTTGGAATTGCTTGTTGACAACGATTCGCCGCTGTTCTTTCTTCTTACCCGACCCCTACCTGAATCTGCAAGTTCTTTTTTGGGTTTCAGTCAGGACTCTCTCATTGTTTATATAACCTTCAATTTCCTACATTTTATAGGTGATGTTTTGTTTATATACAGGTGTTTTTTTAATGAGTGTCCGCCAGTCCCTTTTAGTCCATAGAATCCGTTCGTGCATTACTAATAGGGTCCGACCGAAATAAGATTTTGAGCCGAAACCGTAACCGAATTTCGGCCTCAATCTTAGTTTCGGCCGAAACCGAAACTTCTATTTTCTATCAGGAGCGTATATATAAATTTTTTTTTTGGGGGGGGGGCCTTAACTGAAAAATTTTTCTGCGGAAAACTCTTTTTAAAGAAACTAAATTTTTTCCGCCCTGCCCTGCGAATAATTTTATTTTCGCGGAACCAAAGTTTTCCGCCCTGCAGAAAAATATTTTTCCCGCGTGGAAATCATTTTACCTTTTTTTTAGAGACACAAAATTTTTGCCGCCCCCGGAACATTTCCCCTTTTTGCGGAACCAAAGGTTTCCGCCCTGCGGGGAAATTTTTTCTCAAGTGCAAATCATTTGACCTTTTTTTTTTTTGCATATGAGTCTCATCCCATCTTTTCAGACTCAGGTATCGGCTACTTTTTGGCCGAAACCGAAACCAGGATTTTTGGCCGAAAGTGGCCAAAACCGAATTCTCGGTCGGTTCCTAATTACAAATATTATTTATAAATTACTTAATGTACAAATTAACGATCTCAATTGCCCATTTATGCAAAAAAAGATTATTTAAATTTTTATCTTTTAGAGCAGTGGTTCCTAACCAATGTGCCCCGGCTCCCAAGGGTGCCGTGAGAATGGCTAAGAGGTGCCTCGAGATATTTATATAAACTAAAAAAAAAAAAAAATATTTTAAAATTTAACATCATATTTCTCTCTATAACTTAAATTAATAGGAAAGAACCGGAGAATAAAAACCAGCAATTGATGGACCCTGAGAAATTTTAAAATAATCCTCAACCATTGTTTGACACGGGCCCTCCACCAAATCATTTGTTTGCACTGATGATGACTAGGCGTAAATCCAGTCGAAATATTTGCCAATTAAAGATGATGTGAGAGGGTCCATCAATTGCTGGTTTTTATTCTCCGGTTCTTTCCTATACATCTTATCCAGCGAAAATCTTCCAATTGCAACTTAAATTAATATTTCTCTTAATAATTTTTTGGATTTTTTTTTTTTTTGGGGGGGGGAGAAGGGTTGTACCCAATCTTCTCCTCTTGGCTATGGCCCTACATTGAAATGATTTCATTTGATTTGATTTGGTAAAAATGATAAATCATATTAAATTAATATTTTTCCAAGTTGATTATGGAAGGAAGATGTTATGTCCACAGTATACTTTTCAACTAGCATAAAAATGTGAAAATTTAATTATATATTTAATTAAAATTGAATGATGGAAATTAATTTTTACCTGTTTCCGTTCTTCAATCTAATAAACATTGAAAATGAAAGTTTCCATTTTATTTATAGATATTACCAAAAAACCCACCATCAGTTTTATTTATTTTTTTGTCCCCCCCCCCCCCATCCCTCTCCATCTCACACATAAAATCAATGCATCATCATAAAAGGTTGGAAAATGCAATAAACTGAACGAGAAATAAAATCGATTCCCGCGGCCAAAGTCAAATGAATAAAAATGAAGATAAAATAAAAAAATAATGTTTGTTAAATAAATAAAAATAATAGAAGGCAACAAAGTTTCTTAATAATTTAATAACAGGAATGAAATTAAAGGCGAAGTAAAAGGAGGGAAAGAAAAGAAAAAAAAGTAAAAAGTAGGCAACTAATAACTACATTGAATAAAACATCTCCCTTTTGACATTTGGAAAAGAGAGAAACTCCCTCACTTAGTGGAAGAAGAAGAAGCTTTTGTTAAGAAAAGAAAAAACTTTATACTCAGTAGTAATAATAATATATAAAGAAAGACAGTTTAAATTTAAGAATATAAATATAATACAAACTCAGTCAGTCCCTTGGGCAGTAGCGTTCCAGGAGGGGTGAAGGGGGGCGCTCGCCTCTCCCCCCCCGCCCTAGGCGCATCAAGTCATTGGCTCCCCTCACGCATCCGGCTTTCCGGCTTTTTACCTATATCTCCAACTTTTTTTTCCCGAAATCCCCAGCTTTTTCCCAAAATCTCGGACTTTTTTTTTGAAATTTAAGCATGAAGGAATTGAGCTAGAAGGTTGTAATTTTATAATTGATGAAAAAAAAATTTGGCAGGGAAAAAACTGTTCTAGGGATAACAGGAAATTTATTTTCATAGCGTGGATAGTGTTTATAAATTTTATATCTTGAATTCTAATTTATCGGCGGAAACTAAATCTATCTCGACACAAAAAAATCTGGTGGGGCAAGCACAGTACACAACCGTCTCTTATCAAAAGTAAGATAAAGTTGTGTGCTTTTCGACCAGTCACACCAGATGTTTTTAAATAATTATTATTCTTTTTGCGATAGCAATGTCCAAAATCATCGATTGGTTAATTGACTATAACCAAGTCTTCCCTAAGAAATGATGTTTTTTTATGGCAGTAATTTTAAGATGCTGAAATGGAATCGAGTCCTTGTCCTCGTTTCTCATCGTCTGCTCTTATCAGCATCGCACTGGCCTAGATTAATCCCCCCTCCACCCCAGGCATTTTATTCTTTCTTCTTCTCAACACTCTTTCGGGGCAAGGTCAAAGCGGGACCAGTTGTTGTCAAAATAAACGATACAATTTTGGCAGATAACAATCATAAAAAAAAAAATTGGGCAAAATTCCAACTTTATGTTTCAAAAAATTTAATTAATTTATTTAATTTTAATTAAAATATGGGCAATCATTTATGTTTATGTTATTTTAATATCTGCGGGCACTGTCATTAGCACAAATAAAACTATATATTATTAGAGTGAATAAAAAAAAAAATTTACAAGCATAACTTACTTTAAGTGCTGTTGCTGAAGTTGGTATTTATGAAAAAAAAAAACGCTAAATTTTCATCAAATTTTTTATTAGTTTTCAAGGTGATATTTCTAAATATTTCGGAGACCTATCGGCACTCCTTCTTCAGTGGATTTCACCTCCACTTGGTATGCCCCTTACATTGAAACGCTTTGAAGCGACCATCTTATACGTTCAGCAATTATTAATTATAAACTTTCTTCTCAGTCATTAGTGTCAGACTCGACACGTTGTGGCTACTCTGAAGAGTAACTCTCATGGGAATGATACTGAGGTGGGTTCCCGTTTCCTTCCTCAGAAGGAGACATCTCAAATAGAGTTGGATAATTTATTGCCATGATGTGGATTTGAACTCGAGTTGTATTCAACTCAGGATTATAAGCTTAACTGCTTTATCCCCTCGGCTAATCGCCTCCTCAGAACGCCTCCTTATAAACTTTAGTATAAAAAAAAAACTTGTTCTTTTGGGTTAATAGAGATTTATTAAAATCACCACGTTTCGGGCACTCTCTATTTGCCATCTCGGCTGCTAAGGCCATTTAGGGATATCAATATACATATATGTACAGTACCACTACTGGGTGACGTTCAACACGGTGAGAACTACCAACCGGAGTTTCGTCGCGCTTCCCTTTACTTAACTGCAACGATCTTGGTTGCAATTGTTCTAATCCGTTGTCACTAAAAAAAAAAGTATTTCATTAATGTTAACAAGTGTAGAAGTTTAAATACCAAAATAGCCTACGTATTAAAATAATAAAAATAATACGTAATTTCTATCATCAGTCCAATTTCTACCCGATGCCTTGTATATAGGCAACCATTCTAACAGCTTTGCTTTGACGAATTCATATCTTTTAGGAATAATACTTTGTTTTTTGTTGAATTTTAGAACTCTTCGTTGGTTTTCTTTAATTTTTACTTTCTCTTACCAAGGGCGGATACAAGGGGGGGTAAGGGGTAATTACCCCCCCTCCCCGAGATTCGAAAAAATACCTTTTTTTCGCAAAAAAATTTATTTTTAATGTAAAATTTTTAAAATTAATACTTAAAAATTTGATGTGTATTTATATTCTGGCAAACAAGTACAGAATGCGCTTTTAAATTACCGAAATAAAAAAAAATAGTGTGCTGTGCGACGAGTCCCACCAGATTACCCCCCCCCCCGAGAAACACCTCTCAATTCGCCCTTGTCTCTTACCTATATATATATTATATATATTAATATATATATAGAGAAAGTATTGGATTCATGTCAAAAATTCGATTTCGAGATTTTGATGGATATACACGTTAGGATGTGCACATCTGTCATTTTTTTTTTTTTAAACATTCACACTTTTTTCTCATTCACACTCACAATTCACACACACATTCATGCAGTCTTTTCGGCAACTTAGGCCATATAAGACTTTGACGATAACCGTTGTAGAGAATATATCTATTGTGGGGTCAGGCATTTCTATTTAAGCCATCTGGTATCCAAATGGCTTGAAATAAAATCATCGGACTGCCTGGGTCCGAACCCGCGACGTTTGGTATAGGAGGTAGGCGCGCTACTTACTACGCCAAACCCGGGGGCCTGTCATTTTTTAAATTACATTTAATTAATGGTTGAATAATAATAATTTCTTCATTTTTTTACCTATAAAAAAAATTTAAAATTTTCTTTACTGAAATATTTTTTGAATTTTCTAAATTAATGTAATTTTCATAATATTTTACTTATTCATAAAAAAGTCTATAAAGAATTAATTTAAATTCTTTATAAATTTATTAGGCTACTTACCATTTTTGTAGGTTGCTTTTTCGGCAGCCATTTTAAATTCTCCCAATCCAGGTGTTCAGGGATTTCCAAACGACAAAAATTTATTTCAATTGAAATGGCAACCAATCAATTGGAAATATTTTTAGACGAAGTCTAAATAGCTTTAGATGCCGAAAAAGACAAACGAATAATTAAAATAAAGACAACGTATCTTTGTTTAGAATATTATGCCTAATAGCTAAAAGATGACAAACACAATTAAAATAATTATTTGTTGATGGTCGTAAGGAAAATCAATTGATTCTAAGGACCATAGGCCAAAAAATAAATACGCAGAAGTATTTATTTTTTGGCCAGACTGTCCTTAGAATTAAAAAAAAAACATTTTAAATAAATTTGACCACTCACAAGAGAACATTCATAACCCAATTAGAATTGAAATTTAAGGTCCGTTCCCAGTTATTGTTATTAAATTTGGGTAAATAATGAAGTCATGTTTAATTCAAACAATCCACCAAATAGTGTTTCGGTTCTTTTATAGGCACCACTGCAGTCATTATTTTATTTATTATTATTTTTTTGCTGAACCTTTATCAAACCAGAGAGAGAGCTCAATTTTCCATATTGTTCTTTCGGGCGTTCTTTGAAGACAGTGAAGAATTAACGCCACGAATTATTGTATTTTATATCAAGGGCAACTCATTTGCATATCGGATATTTTTTTATCCGTGAATATTTAAAAAGTCTGTTTCAACGATACTTTGGACTTCGCATATCGGATATTCTATCCAGACTAGTTCTAAAAAATGAAAATAAATCACTCTGTAATATATTTAAAATACAATCTTTATCTTTCTCCCCGTATGTAACGAGTGAACTGGAAATTGATTTTAATTTTTTACTCAGTCAAAAGTATAATTTTGAGTGACTGAAAGAATATCATAAATATAAGCTTAAAAATTGTTATTTTTTAATCCAACCAATCAATACACGATGACGTAAGACGCGATGCGCCACGATTGACGGTATATTTAAGTCTTTATTTTTGCACGACTTTCTTTTTGCACGATACGCATCCATTTTATAAAAATATCTAAATAAGGTATGCATGTTTTGTATTTATTTTTGGAATTTCTTGTTTGTCGTTTTTGTTAATTTCATTGATGCGCCTAAATGTAATGTCCGATAAGACGTTTTGTAAGAAATCGTTACCTCTTTTTTGTAATATCCATTTAGAGAGACTTAAAATAGCCTTTGATTAAAAAAAAGTAATCTATTTTAATCGTGTTTGAATTTCGTCATCACCTTTTTATATTTATTAACCGTCTATTTTTGTAGCCTGACAGCAAAGGTGATATCTCATTATAGACAAGTCCATTAATTAATTAATGACCCGTTTTGAATAAAAGAAATGGTTAAACTCATTTTTTTCCTCTTTCTTGTCAAATTCGTTATTTTTCAAGTACACAAATGGGACTCGTAGAATGGGAGAGAGGAAATTAATTATTTAAATATTTATTTATTTTTTATTTTTTTGTTAACATGCTTATTTCCCTTTGGGCCCGTGTTGTCAGTAGAATAGCACTCTCTTGGGACTAATTGTACTCAAGAATAGAAATGAATTTTTTCCACCCTTCAATTAAGAGAAAAAAAACATAGAAAGTACCTGATGACAATTTTATTTTCTTAACAAGACAAGCCAATTTTTAATTTATTAAATTAATGATGATTTCATTTTATTTCTCACTGGTATTATTGTTTTTTGTAAGTGAATTTAAACCTGATGCGAATATTTACCCCCATCCAAAAAAAAATCATTACTATATATAAAGAGCTAGCTACTGACTTCCGTTTTATGTGCCGGTTTACCACTCTCTCTCGCTGATTGGCCAGAGACAGAGGAAGTGGAATCAGTGAGGAAAATTTTAAACTTTAAGTCAGAGAGGGAAATTCAAATGCATTTGTTCGCCGAAGGCCCCCCAAAGGCGGGCTTTGCCACTTGTGTATTCATAACCCACATTCTTTCGTGGCTTATTTAGAAGTTCACCACTTGTCGCTCAAACTGGCATTTCTTCGTTTTCTTTATAACAGCTTTTTTTCTTTTCCCACATCAAGGCTCGTCTTGAGATGGGACAATTTTTTTTTATTTCTCTTGCATTAAAAATGAAAGTGCCGTTCATTCATTGTATGAATAATGTCTCTGTTATATTTTTTAATTCAGGTTCTGAAAAAGGCTATAAGCCGAAACGATTGAAATTGGCCAAAATCGTAAACCATAGAAAAATAAACATATACCTCTAAAAATAATTTAATTATTTACTAAAACCTGACCCAACATCCGTCAACCGACCGTGAAAAGAAACCACCTATAACTCTCACTGCATTGAAGTTTCAACCGGTCCTGCATCGAATCTTAACTTTAAATATTCGTATATTGAAACATATCCATTCGGATTTTAATTTGAATTTACTAAATTATGTTTCAACTAGAGCCAACCAAAAACAACAAAAATATTGATTTGACGTATAATAAAATAAAAAAAGATTTTTAAAAAAATGCTTTTATTTAAATTGAACTAAAAAGAGAGAAATAAGAAAGAAATAATTTAATTGTTCTTGTTAAAATTTTTTAATATTTATGACTTAAAATAAAAGCGTGGGGCGCTTCGAAGTGATTCCGAGGCTCGCGCCCCACGCTTTTATTTTAAGTCATAAATATTAAAAAATTTTAACAAGAACAATTAAATTATTTCTTTCTTATTTCTCTCTTTTTAGTTCAATTTAAATAAAAGCATTTTTTTAAAAATCTTTTTTTTATTTTATTTTTATTTTAAGCTTTTTAGTCTTTTAGTCTTATCAAAAATCATCAATATGATAAAGTACCACATTAGTTTGGCCTGTATTGATTTGGTTCAATTGAAAAATTATTCATTATCATAAAAAAATGACTCGTAAATATCAAAATTCAAAACTATAGTTAATAGGGCCTTATTTGCGTTAGGCTTCAAATAAAGTACCACATTAGTTTGGTCTATTTTGATCAAAACCACCATATAGTGGCGTCATCAAAAATGACTCTTAAGTATTACATTTCACACCTCTAGCCCATCGGGAAGTCTTTTGAAATTACATTAATTCGCGAAGGGTTTCAAATAAAGTACCACATTAGTTTGGTCTATTTTGATCAAAACCACCATATAGTGGCGTCATCAAAAATGACTCTTAAGTATTACATTTCACACCTCTAGCCCATCGGGAAGTCTTTTGAAATTACATTAATTCGCGAAGGGTTTCAAATAAAGTACCACATTAATTTGGTCTATTTTGATCAAAACCACCATATAGTGGCGTCATCAAAAATGACTCTTAAGTATTACATTTCACACCTCTAGCCCATCGGGAAGTCTTTTGAAATTACATTAATTCGCGAAGGGTTTCAAATAAAGTACCACATTAATTTGGTCTATTTTGATCAAAACCACCATATAGTGGCGTTAACAAAAATGAACCTTAAGTATTAAATTTCACACCTTTAGCCCATCGGGAAGTCTTTTGAAATTACATTAATTCGCGAAGGGTTTCAAATAAAGTACCACATTAGTTTGGTCCATTTTGGTAAAACCAAACTCACAATTTGCGTCATCAAAAATGACTCTTAAATATCAAATTTCACACCTCTAGCTCATCGGGAAGTGTCCTTAACAAACCCATAAAGTTGGTGACCTTGAAAGAGTAAGTTAAATAAAAGCATTTAAAAATAATAAACATTTCAAGTGGGCCTAAAATTAATTTCTTTATTTTTTCATTCATTTTATATTCATAAAATTTCGAATAGCGAATATGTCGCGTGATGTTCTGTCGATCCCACCGGATTTTATTATTAACTATTAAAATTAAGCAAGGTTGGGTCTGATAGTTGGTAATTCGCATGCGGTTGTAGAGTTAATCAAGGTGGTTTGATTATCAATCATGGTAGCTTGGTGAGGGCAGAGGGCTTCCCCAGGCAGATCTCTTATCTCTCTCCCAATGACCATGACCCAAGCAACGTTTCTTTTGCAATCAATTACACCATTTATTGATTCTATTATGCTTGTCAAAATGTCATTTGTCGGGATATAATCATTTCATCTCAATTATTACTGACCATATTCGAGAAGATTACAGGGTGTGAAAGGGAACTGAATTGTTCCTGTAATTAATTTTCAGTTAAACAGCCATTCAAGTAACTGTAACAAGCTTTGTTTGGACAAAATAAAAATTCATATTATTTAATTTGAAATTATTTATCACAAGGTTCTGTCAGACGAAAGATTAATCCTTTTTTTGAGGTTCACCCAAAATAAAAGCATCGAGAGATTTTATAATGAACTTTCAGCTCCAATCGAATATCAACACTCCACTGACAAAACATCCATAAACCTGTCAATCATTTGGCATAAAAGTTTAGTTAAATTAAGATGTTGAAGAATTAATGTAAATAATTTTTAAACTGCAGCTGCGTTCGTAGAGACAAAGACAACTTTTTTCACTTTTTAATTTTTATTTTAGTTTTGAACTGTATTTATTAGTTTCGATTCTGCTTCGTCGTCAGGGTCACAAAAATTAATTATTTACAGTAATTTTCCTCGCCTTAGAATCTATTTTGAAAATGATTAAGTTAAGATAAAGTTATTAAGAAAAGAGCAAATGCATATTTCAATTATTGATGGTAGTTCACGCCATTTAGTTAATTACTTTAATTTAGTTTTTTATATTTGACGGAGGTGTATAGCTAATAATATGTAGATTCAAGGTTTCTAGATTTCTCCAATAAGCAAGCAGCTTGTAGTTTTTTCAATTTATATTTATCAATGTACTCAGCCGAAGTTTCGGTCGCATATATGACCATCCTCAGGACCAAGCCATTGTCAATATATTGATTCTCCAATTGTCATATTGGCAAAAGACTAAACTTTTAAGCACATTTTTTCCCCGGGGGGCTAAGACTCTCGTAGTAGCCAGTTATTTTTAGTCTAATGGCGATTTCTGGATCGACTGACTGTCCCACAAGCTCAGGTTGCAGAGACCGTGGTGTTGTCACTCTGCTGCCCAAACAACAAAATTAGTATTTTGCAGATTCCACCACCCACCGATGTTCTTGATAGTTCAATTTCACAAGAATCACAGACAAATCATTATAGTTTTATTCTTTTTATTTTGTTGACTTATCACAGTATATTCTCCACAAATAAAACAAAAGCTATCCGGAGAAGTACATATCTTCTTGGAGCGATAATCCAGAACTATGTGCATAGTAGCTATATAAACTGCTATTTCGAACTTAACCACCTGTAAAGCATGAGACAAAGCTGTTCTCAGCCTTATACTGAGAGACAGTGTTAAGATCATGTCCTTTTTAGCCATTCACAGAGGTTATTTTGGACTCAGGATAATTTGAGAGATAAATTTAGAAGTACACTTCTGCTTCGCCTTAATATGCGTTTTACAAAAAAACCTGACTTGATGGAATGAATGTTTTCTAAGTTTCAGTGATTCAAAATCTATAAGAAACAGTCAAAAAATCCCATTCAGTTTTGTTCATGCAGACCAGTGTTTTTGACAATACTTTCTCTTTATATGTTAACATATTAAGGTAAGAGAAAGTAAAAATTATTTGTGCGCACTAATAAACTTATGCTAATCAGGGTTGTGACGTGGACAGCTAATTAGGCCCTTTATAATTAGTTTCCATTCTATTGATGGAAAAATAATTAGAAAAAGCATTTTGGAGGAATTTTATTTATATACTTTAAGAAATGAAATCCTTACAAATAGGTTTCTAAATGAGAATTACTAAATACTTAGATCTAAGAAAAAATCTCTAATTAAGCGTGATTATTTCAATTCCACATTTCTCAATGTATTTTATTACAGAACTAAAACCCTATTTGTTTTTTTTTTTTTTTTCGTTACAAGTTCATTCAAGTTTTTTAATCACACAAATTAGTCGTCTCGCGCCCCTTTAGTAATTGCTCTAAGGGGGGCACGCAAAGCCTCAAGGCCGTCGATCGCGTGTTTCCAATTTCAAATTTTTTTTTTCTTTTTTTTTCTACCCCGAACAAGTTTAGTGTTTTGTGATTTAAACCTTGGGGTTGAATTGGGTGGGGTTCAAATAAAAATAAGAACTTTTTTTTTTCACCTACCTTGACCTAAGGAAAATTAAATCAAATCTAAAACAGTGTTTTCGAGCAAATTCCCCTTTTTTTAAATTTTGTTATGTTCATCCCCTCTCTATCCACAAAAGGAGGGAGGGAAAAAATGTAACAAATAAATAAAGGAATCTCAGCAATATTTTCTTCTTTTAATCTCCTCCTCTAGCCTCTACCTAATCTAGCTATCGATTTGTTCTTGAAAACATTACTGTTATTAACATAATGTATCTTTTCTCTTCGCCCCCTTTTTATTTTTCGCCTCTTTAGCGAGGAACGCTCTCTTAGATTGAGAAACATTGATCTAAACCAGAGTTAATAAACTTTTGAAAAGATCCAAAAAATAAAAATCTGGTGGGATTGAGTGCACAGCACCAATACCTTAGGTAACCGAAAGTTCCTATGAAGTACAAGAGTAAAGTGGTCTTCAAACAATTTCATGAATTGTATTCTTATCTGTTGTTATTATTGTAAAAGAAAAAAAAAATTCCTAATTGTTATTGCTTCTTTTCCGAATTACCAAGTAGAAGGCTTAGTTATAAAATATATCCCCCACCATACATTCCCTTATCTTTCTTAATTTCCTATACAAAAGAAACTCGGTTAACAATTTTAGATATTTCCGAGAGTAATTTCTCCCACCTTTCAAGTTTTCTTCTTCCATCAATTCATCCCTCTTGAAACAATACAATCTAGATCTTCGCCATTTTTATTTTTATTATTTTCTCGACGGTGATTTTATTTAATTAAAATTTCGCATCTCACTTCAAGCACGGGTTGAAACTTCTTTATACGATTTAATTATAACAGCCTTTGAGGTGATAGAATTTAGTAGCCTGTTTTTGCACGTTTTATTGCCCCTTAAAACGGCATCCATTTTTTTTTTTTTTTTTTTTGTTTTTGTTTTACCATAGAATACAAAACTTTTAATTAAGCTTTAATTTATTGATTTGTTTTCATCAATAGAAATATATTTACTTTTTTAAACTTTTGTCTTTAAATCGTACAATAATATACTCCAATAATAATAGCTCAATATTTATTAGTATACGTGTACCAGTGACGTACGTCACTCCCTGGTTTATAATTAAGGGGATTTCAGCCCTTAGAGATTATTGTACTAAAATCTTCTCCTACTAAGCCTAAAACTTTTTATAATTTATTTATTTTACAAAAACTTATTCTTTTTTTAACCTAATTTTTAGTACTGGAATCCCTCCACTTCTAGATAAAAATTCTAGCTCTGCTCTGATTTAGGATTTCATTTTGAAAGAAAAAGAGATTTTTAGCTTATTAATTTATCATTTGTACACTTATTTATTTGATTTAATATGTATTGATTCAAAATGCCGAAAAAGATGAATTAATAAGTATGAATTGTCTTCCTGGACCTCATATATGTTATTATATACCAGCTCGTATTGATAAATATCTTGTTTATTAATTTTTTTTACTTTCTCTTACCTATATATGTTAATATTAGAGTGAGACGGATAGCTGAGTAGTTCTTGTATTAAGGAAGAAAGAAAAGAGCGATTGCGGCTAGGTTAATTTCGTTTATTAATCACTTCAAGCCGACGTTTCGGTGTGATATACGACCATCCTCAGGGCTGAGGCGTGTCATTTTGCTGTTGGACCTAAATATATTTCGACACAGAAAAATCTGGTGCGATCAGTCCCACCAGATTTTTTTTGCAACTCCAGTAAATTTCCCTCCCTCCCATCTAGTGCCTTTCTTTGACTCTACTAATAATAGCGAAATTTTTATTAGATTTTGTTCCTTAGAGTTAATCTAATTAAAATCTGTCCATTTTAGACAAGCAAGTATATGAAGCTTCAAATTAATTAGTTTAGTTAGTCTTGAGCTAAGTTTCCCAATAAGCTCTGGAATTTTTGCCAAATATTACAATATTAAATAAATATTCTGAGGCTGGGCTCACACGGTCGATTTTTAGTCGATCGATAGTTTAATCGTTGGACATAAAATGCATTAAGTTCAATACAGGTGTGTATACTACAACTGCAGATCAACTCGATTTTTTAATACATACATTTAAGTCCATCGACTAAACTATCGCTTGACTACTAAAAATCGCCCAGCCTAAAAGCTCTTAAATATATTTTTTTACATTTAGAAAAATTTTATTTCAAGACAAGAAAAACAGTGGCAAAATTATTGAGATCGCCCACGAGTTAGGTGACAGACACATCTTCCCACACACAACGGTACATATATAAGATTAAGATGACAGGTGTCAAATTAGGGATGTTAAAACGGGAGCGACACTTAAAATTCTGGCTTGGTATTAAGATGTATAGTAACTTATTTATTTTTCACTGGATTTGTTAAAACAACACTTCTGATTAATTGAAATATTCCTTTTTTTCTCTCTCTTTGCTAACCTTTCCTGATTGATTGATATTCCGGACCTGTTTCGTTTTTTTTTTTTTTTTTTTTATTTATCCTTATTAGTATTCTTTCAACATACTTGGGTGGCAAAAAATGCAACCTACAACTAGCATTTAGTGTTTGTTTTGATGGCTTTTCATTTGGCCGAGCACAACTTGCGCCAAGTGGCACTCGCGAGAGGAGAGATCTCTCGAGGCTGAGGAAGGGCTCAAGGGCCAGAAAGAGAGAGAGAGAGGAGGGAGGAGAGCAAATCGCACTCTATTGATTTCCCATTCATGTGAAAAATGCCCCTGCCTCTTGCCCGCAAATTAATTCCCTCGAGAGAGTTTTCGCAAATTCTAAGGAACCACTTGGCGATAAATAAATCGACCATCATTCTTTTTTTTAAACCACAAATTTCTAAATGTCAACGACCCTTCAGATTGAAAGAAAACATTTGGGTTATATTGATATGGGTATATATTACCATAAATGTAAAATTCCCCGTCTTACCCTAGCGCCTCTAGGGCTTCTTAAAATAGCTTCTTTACTTGCCACAATAGTAAAATGTTAATTTAATATTTAAATAGCCTTATACATTCCACTCATAAATGACCAGAAATTAACCTATAATTCTTAATTTGCTTTTACAATAACAGAATAAAAATTTTCTTAGGGCCTCTTGTTTCACGTCTAATTAACTAACTATTCCTCGGATAAGCTAGTTGACTATGACTTTCGAGTCTTTTCACATCTAGTTAAGCCTATCATATGATTAAATAAGAGCCCAGGCTGAAGATTTTTAGCCAAGAACCCAAGTTCGATCTAAGGCTTAATTGACTAAGGGGTGAAATTAGAAACACAAGCATCATAATAAATTAAATTGATACTGGCGACCGTTGGCACTAGTTGAAACATATTTAATTAGGTAATATAAATTGTACACAAGGTTATTTGTTTCAATTCATTTTATTGACTTAATACGCATTTCGACACTATGTGTGTCATCTTCAGAAGTTTACAAATGACTTAAATGACTTCATTTGTAAACTTCTGAAGATGACACACATAGTGTCGTAATGCGTATTAAGGTTGTTCGGACATTAAAGCACTTTAACTGATTAAAAGCTAATTTTTTAATATGTTATTAATCACTATCAAATACGTATAAAATAAAATTTTGAAGCAGATCTGACACAGGGTTATCGTGTAATTAATTTTTAAAAAATTGAAATTTAACATGTAGCCTATGGGGAATAACGACGAAATTCACACATATCGAATTATATAGGCATCTGTGCATCTGATACAAAAACAAAAAAACTTACATTTTATTAATTCACTTCCGAGGAATACGTTAAAAATAAAATCAAAGTTTCTGCCGACCGCTTTTAAAGATATTTTAACAAGAAAGTCAAAAAATTCTCCAAAATGTCAGTCGTTAATATTTAAAAATAATGAATTCTCGAGAGTCAGACCAGCCTGGCAACGTCGCATAGCATAAGTGTCTTATCTCTATGTCAGTTACATTTTTTTTTTTCAATTTTACAATATTTTTCTCGCAAATCGTCCATTGTGTTTAAACTGATTTGCATTAAACATTGTAATATATTAAATAAAATAAAATTTAAGGCGTTTAAGATTTAAAATAGATAGTTGATGAATGCAATGTTGCCAGTTCTATATTACGTGAAAAACTGCTCAAGTCGAAAGTCATTCATTTATTATTTTTGGTAATTAAATTATTAACTTAATCCAATTATAAACTATGATAGGTCACGACTAAATTATAATAAGGAATTTTGGCATTCAAATTTTTAATTTTATTTAAAAAAATTTAGATTCTATTATGACTTACGATGTACTATCCGAACAACCTTAAGTCAATAAAATGAATTGAAACAAATAACCTTGCGTACAATTTATATTACCTAATCATAATAAATAGTGGCCATGGTCGATATGTCAAAACCAATGTGAAGTTTGGAACCATTGGCAAATTGGAATGAAAACCCTTTATTTTTTATTTTTTGGAAAATTAAATTAAATTAAAAATTTTGTAAAAAAATTAATTATTTTAAGATATATTTTTTTTGGGTGGAGATTGTGTATATTATTGATCCTGGGTAGGCAGCCAGGATTAGAGATAAAACAATTTTATTTCAATCTACTCGTCGACGTTTCGGGTGCTAATCTCCCCCTTCCTCAGGACTGAGCAGGTGTCATTTATAACAATACCTGCACCTGACACCTGCATATTGTAGTTATAATTGACACTTGCTCAGTCCTGAGGAAGGGGGCCGATTAGCACCCGAAACGTCGGCGAGTAGATTGAAATAAAATTGTTTTATTTCTAATCCTGGCTGCCTACCCAGCATCAATAATAATTATTTTAATTTTTAATATTCATTTAAATTCATTTCAATTTTTGATTTTAATAATTTTTATAAGTTGTGTCTTTATTTAATTGCTAACTCCACAAAACCATCCTTATATCTGCCTGAGATAACTAATTATATGAGTAAAAATTCATTTTTTTTAACTCCATGGTTAAGCCTGTTCTTGTTTACTATATACATTATTCTTATGTTTTGCTATTGGTGGGATAAATTTGCTATTCGACTATAAGTGAAGCTACCCGTTCTTATACCAAATTTTATAACCATGACCATAGGTCTACTATCATAACAAAAAAGTAGAGCATTATCTTTTGGTGCCAAAGGTAGAGGGTTCGCCTCCCTTACCAGGCGAAAATATTTATTTGGATACTAATTGATTGACGGGATCTAAATAGCCTCAGATGCCGAAAAAAACCTTAAACAAAATGAAAAAAGAACAAATTCAAACTTAAACAATGCAAACCCATTATTGTTATTGATACAAAAGGAGCTTCGAGACTCCTTACTCTATTTATATTTACGTAGGTCTACCATCTCACCCTCTTACGTCCTCGATATCTTTCTTATTATTATTCACCATCTCCTCCAAAAAATATTCGATGACGATTGCATGTTGGTGATTGCCTCTAAAAAAGACAAGAGAAAATTTTTAACATCTAACAATTGAAATTGAATAAGAAATTGAGATAGAAAATATTTTCTCACATTACGAATATAAAAGAAATATATATACTGTATGTTTGCAAAAAAAAGTTTTTGTTTTCACTCAATGAGCTAATATATATTCATAGACTATATCAATGATATTTTAATATTTTTTTTTCTTCTTATCAATGGATCACAAATTCTTTTTCTTTTTTTTTAAATTGATTGTCAATTGGCCAACTGTCGATTTCTTTTGGCTTCCCTCCAATTGAAATGGGGTGGGGAAAAAGGGCCATTTAAGGAAAGAAAATTTGTCAAATTTCTTTCGAACTGGATAGGCTATTTCTTTATTCTATAAATGAAGATCTCATTCTTCAGCAGATACTTCAAACAGAGGAGGATTTAAGATGCTAATCATCTGATTGTGCCCTCTTTCACTAATAATTCAAGAAATTAAAACAATAATAAACCATCAAATAAAATTTTATCTTTGAAAAATTGGAATTAACAAATAGACTATTAATTTCCCTTAAATTTAGGAGCTTTTTATTTAGGGTAGGTCTACTCGGATGGGGATTTTTAATTAAGATATTTTACAAGTTAGATGAACGCAATGGTTAAATTCATTGAAAAAATTAGAGAGTAATCTTTTAAACGTAATTTTTTCCCCTAGATCAGTGGTGCGCAACCCGTGGGTCGCGACCCCCAGAGGGGTCGCGAGAAAAATTTTCAGGGTCGCCAAATTTAAAGAACTTTATATGACAATAAAAAATATATCGCGGTCGTAAACCTTGTGTGATGTCAATCAACGTTTTTTCTAAGTATCGTACCATTGTTTCACAAAATCATGTTTTTTGTAAAAACCTCTAATAAAAGAACATTTCAGAAATAGTTTCATTTTAACTACCTTGACGATTAAAAAAAAAACTCTACTGTCTACTCAAGAGTCGCGATAAATTTTTTCAAAAAAATGGGGGTCGCAAATGAAGATAGGTTGCGCACCACTGCCCTAGATGACAAATTTCAAAAGATCTTTAAAACTTCTGTTCTTTCCATGTCAGTTTCTTCCCTTCTATATTATTAACAGGCGTCAGACCGTGCGAAGGGCCGGCCTGTTCTTTTCCTTCCCCTTCGCAAAAACCCATGAACCGCCGACCCCGCACCGCGGGATTTAAGGCGAAGAAAGAAAATTTCTTTATTTATACCAATAGCTCTAAAGCGCTGATAATAGTGTTAGGGGTCGTCCACATATTACGTCACGCCTTTTTTGGCGATATTCTATTCCTCCCCCCTGTCACAGTTAGTCATATACAAACAAACTCCCCTACAAATATTATTTCACAACATAGAACTACCTCCCCCCTCTCCTCTTTCGACTTTATATGCCAGCTGTATTATACAATCAATTAAACATTTATTATATTGATAAATAATAGGGTCCGTCCGAAACAAGATTTTTGGCCGAAACCGTAACCGAAACAGAAACTTGTTTTAAAACTTTTTCTTAAAATTTCCTATATCATCATTTACCTTTTTTTTTTTTTTTTTTTAGTAAATTTTCCCTCGTGACTCAATCACTCCATTTTGTTGCGGAAATCATTTGACCTTTTTTCATTTGGCGTTTTTTTGTACTCATCCAATCTTTTCAAACTCCTAATAATAATGTATTTTATAATTACAACTTTGAATTGATGCCACTCTTAGAGAAACCCCCGGATCCCCATGTCACAATTGGTAATGTTTTGTCCAGTCCCCTAACCCTCCCCAACGCGTTACGTAATATGTGGACGACGATAATCAAAACCGAAACATCAGTGTAGAGATGTAGAATAAAAAAAAAAAAAAATATTCTTAAACTTTACTAACTCGAAACTAATTATTATATGAAGATTATATGATATACATACCCTAAATAATATTTTTATTTTTAACTGAAAAGTAAAGTGAAATGATTATAAATATTCTAATTTCTAAAATTGCAGGGCAGAAATTCGATTTTAACGCCAATCTTTAAACAGGCCATTGTTTTTGGTTGCCTACGCTCCAGGCAATTTTTCGTTCATTAAAGAGGCTTTTAACTTTCAACAACTTCTCATTGAATTAGATCTTTAGCAACGATATCTTAATTGATACTGTTCAGCATCTTATGTTTATCTTTCCAAGAGATTGTCTTCTTGGGGTTTAATTAATCCTCAACTTGTATTTATTAAGAGCAATATTAAATGTGAGCATGTCATTGAGGTGATTTACCTACAAGGAGAGAACTAATAATATAAAAACATGGTAGAGTGGAGGGTGGGTAACCCATCCAGTCGGGTGACAGTGGTATTGTTGTTTGCAGCAGCCGAGGCGGCGGCGCAGCGCCCGCCCGGGAGCCTGGACTCGTGCCTAGCGCCCTTCGCAAGGGCGAGAGTCCCGGGACCGTGCCAGCCCAGCCAAGCACCTGCTCAATGCCAATGGCGAAACTCGAAAGTGAGCCAACCAACCACTCTCAATCTCTCTCTCTCTCCCTCTCTCTCTCTTTCTCTCAAGCTCTCTCTTCTTCTTTTTTTTTTTCAAAAACTTTTATAATATCCAAAAAGATTCTTCCCCTCTTTATTGATTTATTTTTTAATACGTTGATTGAATAATCTTTAATTTTTTATTCGAAAGACACAAAATAAGATTAGATTTTTGAATTTCTTTTTAATGTGTTGATGAGTAGCAGGATGAAGAAAGAAAAGCAGCTAGTATTTATTCCATTTATTTTTGGTACATTAGGCTAACGTTTCGGACTCTGTTGAGACCATCTTCATCGTGTCGGTCATTCACAGCCCATAAGAGTACCAGGGTAAAGAAAAAAAAGCAGTTACAGTGGCTCGCACCCGGGGCACAATATCTTTTTAGCGCCCCCCCCCCCCCCCATTCGAAAACCATATAATATTATATGTAAAATATACAAAATTAGAGTTGGAAAGAATAAAACCAGCATTGTCGAACACCTTTACACTTTTATTCAGGCAGACGTTTCGGTAACCATAACGGTTACCGTTTCGGAAACGTCTGCCTGAATAAAAGTGTAAAGGTGTTCGACAACGCTGGTTTTATTCTTTCCAACTCCAATCTCACATACCCAGCATACAACTTAATTTATACAAAATTATTATATTACACTGGCACTAACATTAACATTTATTTTCCAGAATTCAATTATAGTAAAAATAAAAATTATCCAGCAATTTTTTTTGTTTTGCGGACCATTTGGCGCCCCTTTGTCAGTAGCTCCCGGGGCATGATGTCCCCCCCCCCCTTCGCTACGCCACTGAAAATATTAATTTATGTTATTAACAAGTCCAAAGCAAGATATGCTTAAATATATTTATATAAATTTACATATGACAACTGTAAGTAAAAATAAAAAATAACAGCCATTGTAATGTTTTAATTGTTAATAATGTTAATTATGAATAAAAATCTATTGTAGCCTGGATTGCCTGATGATGGTCAAATAAATTTAGACCGAAACGTCGTGAATATCTGGGAGTTTCATTGTTTTGGAGACGCTCCTTCCTGGCTGCTACGTCCTGCCATTCTTCTAAGATATTAATCACAGCCACTTGCAGTGGCGGATTAATGGGCGGTTTTTTTTTTTTTATTTAAGGACTTTGTCGGCATCTATGACCATTTAGACCCCTTTCCTATTTATTTAAATTGATTGGTATCAAAATCAATTGAAATTAAAGAGCGGAAATCATAATTTCTTTAGATTGCTAGTTTTTATAACTTTTTGAATTTCTTCTCGGGGGGGGGGGGGATCGTCTCCATGCCCCCCCCCCCCCTTTTAATCCGCCCCTGGCCACTTCCACACTCGAGAAATATAAAATTCAATGTTTATACTCTAAAAAACAATTTATACAAATGAAGTCATTTCTCGGCAACATCTGATTATATAAATTTCAAAAAATTTTGTTGTGTTAATATTTAAATTAGAATGTTAGGCTAGCTAAACATTTTCGAATATTATTAATTTTCTATTTGCTATTAGAGTAATTAATGTCTTTTGTATTTGCTAAATAGCATCCAATAAATACCTGTGATGTTCGCCATTTTTTATTTTCCAAAGGATTGGAGGATATTGGAATAATTAATTAGGCTGACCTACGGTGACAGATGCCCACTGACATGTTGCCCCGGGTCAGTGGGTTTCATCCCCCTACATCCCTATCAACTCCGCACCTCCCTCCCTCCTCCAACCCCGTTCTCTCTGCTTTCTGCTTTCTGGATCATTAACAACCAGATTGACCAATTATTCTCTAACTTTGACAAACAAATTAAATTTTCCGAATAATTTAAAAAGACAATAACAATAATATTTGAAATAATTATTTTAAAATAGTTTATTTATTTGATATTACTATTCAATTGATCAAGTGTCCATAGACTAGCTAATCATTCTTCATCATCCCCTCCCCACTCCCTTCTCAAGAGTAGTTTGCGTAGTTTGCCTATAGATTACCATATAGAGATAAGGAGAACATTTTGAACATTAACATGTTTTTTTTTTTTTTTTTTTTTTAAAGCAAACAATAAAATAAATCGGATCCTTTTATCTTAAATTACTTCCATTCTTGTCTCATCTTAGTAAAAGAAGGAGGAAAAAAAAACGAATTTAAAATGATGAAGACAGACTCTTTCCGGGGAAATAAAATTAGAAAGTTTTCAAAAGTTGATAGCTACTTATCATTTTTTTTTATCATTTCTTAAGAAATATTGTAGTTTCCGCACTAGTAAAGTGATAAATAAAAAAAATCTAGTGTGTGTTCGCACTTTACTCCGGTAATTGAAGTTTCGTTCTGTAATTAATTTTTTATTTTTAATTTTAAAGCGAATTTTGTAAAAAAAAAAAAAAAAATGAACTGGAAAAGTACATCAATAAAATACTAGTACTCTTTGGCCTATTTTGTTTAAAAGCATATTTTTGCTCTTCATGAGGGTTGGTAACATTTTTATAAATTTCAACCTTGTAGCTCATTTTCATACTTATAGACAGACCATTTTGCGGTACGCACTTTTTTTTGAAATCAAAGGTCTCCAAAACTCTTATTTCGATATGTAGTGAATTTATATCAAGCAAATGAATTGAAAATAATCTTTGTAGTTTCGGTATACATCATTAGTCTTTTATTTTAAAATAACACATATTTTTTATAAATTGAACTTATCTTTGAACACATATTTATCTTTTCTTTATATTAAATAGGGGAACGTGGGACAAGTCGGGCTAGCTAATTTTGTTTAGTTCATAGCCTTCATAATTACAGTGGTTAAGTCGTAGAAAAAATCTCAGGTATTAGTACACTACTAAGGTTTACAATAGCATAAAAACAATTTTATTAACTTTTTTGCAAATAACCTTAAAAATTTTTTTTTTTTAATCAAAGTGCCAAACTTCATCTTGCCCTTCTTCACCTGCACATGAATTGTGTGCCCATTTGTTGCACTTCAAGCACTGGATCCATCCTTCAGTAGACTGAGAATATAAATATTCAAAATAAATAATTCAGCCTCTGAATCTTTTGATGATGATGAGTGTGAATGTTTCTTTTAAGGTTTTTTGATTTTTCTCAATACCAGCAGTTTTCGTCTTCTCCTTCTGTTAATTTTTCTGATTTATTTCCCCAGTTTCTTCACCATCTTGCCTCTTAAAAAGTTTCCCGTCTTGCCCCGTTGACGTTTTTTTGTTACCAAAGTTGCCATTGTTGTCGAATGGGATTCTTTTAATCAATCGTAAAATATGCAAACAAACCCTAAAAAACTACACTTTTCACTAGAATATATAGATGCAGTGAAATATAAACGTAACTTAACTTATTTGAGCATCAAACAGGAGCAATGCAAATAAACTTTCCAACAAAAATAACAGCACTTTCATGAAAAAATTCCTTGCAAGACAAGCTATTCAATCAAAATGGGTGACAATTTCATAGCAGGTTCTTATTTACTAGAACTATAATTTTCCACCGTTTTTTCCTCTTGATCGAAGAGCCAATAGAGCCAGTAGCTATGGTACCCCATCTTATCTAGCTACCCCGTCTTGTCCCATGTTCCCCTACAGTATAAATATATATTGGATTTAAGTCAAAAATTCGATGTCGAGATTTTGATGGAAATGGTCGTTTTCTACTTGTGATTATTTATATTGTTTTTAAAAAACGTATATATATTTTTAATGGAAACTTTCATGCTTCAAACCTAGAAAATTTCCAATAAAGATTTTCATTTTATTTAATAAAAACAATGAAATAATCACTAGTAGAAAACACATGGGTGGGACTTGGCTCTCACTGTACAGTACCACTATATTCTCATTTTGTCCTCAAAATTATTAGAAGCACACTTTACTCTTTGTACTTCATAGAAAAGAATTGGAGATTGGTTAAAATTAAAATGATTTTTCTTTAAATTCCCCATTTTAAAATTATTTTCTAATCGTTTCGGATCATTGCCAATTACCAATTAGTACAGGCTTCAGTCCCGGCCCCGCCCCTCTCTCTCCGGAGCCTCTGGCCCAGAGGTATTTGGCCAATCGCTTTTCAACCTGAAATAAGGGGTGGAGAAAACAGTCTGGGACCTAGTCCACATGTTTTTCTATTGGGCCAAAGTATTTCCAAGCTTTTAGAAAGGTCAAAGAGCCTTTAGTAGAGAGGGGTCTCGCATAAATGAATCAACTTCCGTGTTGGAAATTTCATCCCTTATCTGAAACATGACATCTCTTTGGGCAAACTTCTCTAATCTTGGCTGCTTCGAAAAATTTCCGTTTCTTCTATACTTGAACTTCTTTTGAGGTAAATTTATTTTCTCTACGTACATTGAAACTTGGTTTATTATTTTAATTATTAGAAATATAAATTCCTCATTTATATCTAAATTTTGTCCTCGGGCCATTTGGATACCAAATGGCTTAAATAAATATGCCTGGACCCCAATATTTATATTAATTAAATGCGAGTATCGTTTAACTCTTAAATGGCCTGAGTTGCCCAGAAGACTGTGTGCATGAGTGTGAATGGAAAAAAGTGTGAGTGTTTTTAATAAAAAAAAAAAAAATCTATCTTTTTTTCATGCAATTGGCTCAATTGTTTTTCGTACTTTTTCATTTAAACTTAACTAGCTGTTAAAATAATTTAATAATAATTAAAACTAAGCCTAGTGTTTACTTTTAATTATTATTAAATTATTTTAATTTTTACTTTCTCGTACCTCTATATATATGTTAATATATAGAGAGAGAAAGTATTGGTTTCATGTCAAAAATTCGATGTCGAGATTTTGATGGATATACACGTTTTGAGGTCCCCTGAATCCAAAAAAATGGTTTTCGCGACATGGTCTGTCTGTCTGTCTGTGTGTCTGTGTGTGTGTCTGTGTGTGTGTCTGTGTGTCTGTGAACAAAATATCTCAAGAACAAAAAGAGCTAGAAAGTTGAAATTTTATATTTAAGTTAGGCACCCCCATGGGACGTGACACGAAGCTTTTGAACAAAATCAGCCAAAGAGTACTAGTACTTTACTGATGCACTTTTTCAGTTTTTTTCGATTTTCTCAAAATTTGCTCCAACGATTTTTTTTAAAATTCAAAAATCAATTATTTTTTAGATTCTCTATAAAATGTATATTCTCATTTTGTGATTGAAATCTTCTGAAGACCACTTTACTCTTGTTCTTCATAGGAAAGATAGAATTTCTCCTATGGTTGCTATGGTAACAAAATATAAATATTTTGCCATACTTATAAATTTTACATCTTGAAAATCGAATGTACCGTACTGTCGGAAACTAAATACATGTCGACACAAAAAATCTGGTGAGACAGTACACAACTTTCGATTACCGAAGGTAAGAGAAAGTTGTGTGCTGTGCGCCAGTCACACCAGATTTTTAAAAATTATGTCTTCATTCAGGTCTATTCTCTAAGCAAAAACGTTAACTTTTAACATCTGTAAACAGCGTTAATTCATTTTAACACCCACCCCCTTGCCTCAAAATCCTATTCTCTAAATAAAAACTTTAACTCCAAAATATTTTAACGCCGTATTTAATGCATCAAAATGGCGTCTTTAACCTAAAAAGTAAGGTTATGATTTCGATAGCTTTGAGATCAGTTTGAAATAAAAGCAAGACTTTATTCATTTGATCTGTGAGCAAATATGGATAATATATTGGTAAATTTCTTTTTAATGGAAGAATTGATTAAACGTGATAGGCGGTAAGTTTATTGAATACATAAAACAAAAAATTTAATTTTTTTTTTAAGGCAAGAAGTCAGATAGATTATGGCACAAAAAAAGAGATATCTTCAATATCTGTTAAATCTTTTATTTTCGAAGAACCTCCTCCCGTTTGATTTTTAGATACATACAATATTATCTTGCTTTGCTTTTTTCTGTTAACTTTAATTTCTTTAAATACCTATATTAGAAAAATACATATATTTATATAGCCAAAGTTTAAAATTTTTTAAAATTTCCATTCATTCGTTGTTTTTTTTTGGGATCCTAAGCCAGATTCTTTTAATTGTGTTAATTCAATCCATGCTCTCTGCTCTCTCTTTCCATCATTTCTTTATTATTTTCAATAAAATTTAGTAAAATTTCTATTTGTTTTTAGGTGATTCTAGGACTTGTAAGCTTTTCCCCTTCAAAAATATTTGCTGTTAAAAAGATTTATTACAGTTTTTTAGGATATATTTGCTTATAATAACCAGCCCCCTTCGCACCCACCTGCTGGTTATTATTCTCCGACCCCTTTACACTACTCATCCCAGCCTACTATAATATTTTGTATTTCGTTATTTTGGAAGTAATATTTATACTTACAATTTTGATTTTGAGACATAATTAAAAAATTATTCTTTTATAAACAGCTGCGTAACTAGCCTTTGAGGGCGAAGCTTTTCGTTCGACCTTTTTTACTTTCTCTTACCTCTATATATACAGTATGTTAATATATATAGAGAGAGAAAGTATTGGATTCATGTCAAAAATTCGATGTCGAGATTTTGATGGATCTTCACGTTTTGAGGTCCCCTGAATCCAAAAAAGTGGTTTTCGCGACATGGTCTGTCTCTGTGTGTCTGTGTGTCTGTGAACAAAATATCTCAAGAACGAAAAGAGCTAGGAAGTTGAAATTTTATATTTAAGTTAGGCACCTCCATGGGACGTGACACGAAGCTTTTGAACAAAATCGACCAAAAAGTACTAGTACTTTACTGATTCACTTTTTCAGTTTTTTTCGATTTTCTCAAAATTTGCTCCAACGATTTTTTTTAAAATTCAAAAATCAATTATTTTTTAGATTCTCTATAAAATGTATATTCTCATTTTGTGATTGAAATCTTCTGAAGACCACTTTACTCTTGTACTCCATAGAAAAGATAGGACAAATGGTTGCCATGGAAACAAAATATAAATATTTCCCCATACTTATAAATTTTACATCTTGAATTCAATTGTACCCTACTGTCGGAAACTAAATACATGTCGACACAAAAAATCTGGTGTGACAAGCACAGTACACAACTTTCGATTACCGAAGGTAAGAGAAAGTTGTGTGCTGTGCGCCAGTCACACCAGATTTTTTTTAGTATTCGAATCTCGTTTGATCTTATCAAGAGGTATAAAAACACGATCAAGCAGAAAACATAACTGACTTCATATGGATTGTTAACACCTGATGCTAAAAATTAAAATGTTTCGTTTCTGTTAAAACTTGGTTTAGAGAATAGTATTTTTTTTACGCTGGTGTTATTACTTTACTTTTTAACAACCATTTGTGGATGTTAAATTTTAACGTTTTCTTACTCCTCAGATTACTAATTAAATGTGAAAAAAGTATTTTTTTTTCATTGAATGTTAAGTGTGTTTTTATTTATTATATCGATGATTTGCCATCTGTCATATAAGTTTGTTCGTTAACTACTAACAGGACCTGAGTTTCAAAAGAAATGTCCAACTGTCAAGAGGATATTTCACACCCTCTCTTTGTTTTGAATACTCTGTCCTTTTTGCAAATCCTTAACAACAATCTTTCTTTTGTACTCTCAATTATTCACTTGCAAATGAAATGTCTTCCCATGTTTGTAAGGCTACCTTTTTTTTTCCTAAATGCACTTTCCCTTTAGAAATTTTTCAAAGCCTTGTTTTAACACGATAACAGCAACAGCTCTTTTTACTCTTTATGAGTCGATCACACATTTCATATCTCTTAAGACATCATTAATTTTTCTAAGAAAAATTTGAACTTTTTTGCAAAGTAAAAATTCAACGCACAAAAACAAAAAGTTAAAAAACTTTATCCAAGATAATTAGGGATAAATTTTTTTGTCTAGCCGAGATTGACTTTTTTTCTCTAAAATTATTATAAATTTGTTTTCTTTTTATTAAATTATATTTTTATAATATAAGGTCCTTATTACAACGCTTTTATTAATTTGCTTTCCTTTTAACCAATAAATCTGGCAAGCGAAATTACAACCATTTCTAATCCAGATCGCAAAGCTGTTCGCATGTTTTCCCAAGAGATGGCGTTAGGGGTCTTGTGGAGTGAGCCAAAAACAAAAACTCTCACAAAAATTTGTCAACAAAATCGTCCAAAAAGTACTAGTACTTTACTGATGTATTTTTCAGTTTTTTTTCAATTTTCTCAAAATTCGCTCCAACGATTTTGATTAAAATTCATAAATCATTTATTTTTTTTAGATGCTTTTTAAAATGTATATTAAAATAATAAAACCAATAATAAAAAAATTTAAATAGTTAAATATTAAAAAAAGAAATAACGTAAATGTGTGTAAATGTGGGGAAAAGGGGGAAAGGGGGGAAGGTTGTATGAAAAAAAGGAAAGAGAAAAAAAAAAAAAAATTTTTCAAAAAAAAAAAAAAAAAAAAAAAAGTATATTCTTATTTTGGCTTTGCACTCTTATAAAAACCGCTTTACTCTTGTACTTAATAGGAAAGAGGAGTAATTGTTGCCATGGTAACAAAATATAAATCCCATGTTTATAAATTGTACATCTTGAATTCAAATGTACCGTGCTCTTCGGCTAGTGTAGTGGCTAGCGCGCCTGCCTTGTATGCCAAAGGTCGCGGGTTCGGATCCCAGGCAGTCCGATGATTTTATTTAAGCTATTTTGATACCAAATGACTTGAATAAGAATCCCTGGACCACCAATAGATTTTTTTTTAGCACACTTTTTTCTCATTCACACACATGCACACAGTCTTTTCGGCAACTCAGGCCATATAAGACTACCCGTTATTGATTAATTATACATATTGGAGGGCCAGGTATTCTTATTTAAGCCATTTGGTATCCAAATGCCTTTAATAAAATCATCGGACTGCCTGGGTCCGAACCCGCGGTATTCAAGGACAGCACCAAGCCCGAGGGCCACCAATAGATATATTAATTAATAACGGTTATAGTAAAAGTCTTATGTGGCCTATCTTGCCGAAAAGGCTGTGAATGGGAATGGGAAAAAAGTGTGTTAAAAAAAAATGTACCGTTCTGTCGGAAACTAATTATGTCGACACAAAAAAATCTGGGGCGACAAGCACAGAACACAACTTTCGGTAAGAGAAAGTTGTGTTCTGTGCGACCAGTCACACCAGATTTTCTTTAGAGAGTAGGCTTTCACAGTTGTTATTTATTATTAATAAAAGAATTTGATTTTCGATTTAAAATTATTTGAATTCAAATGTGATTGTCACAGATGTACTACATTTGTAATCTTAACTGAAAAGTACCTGAAGAATTCCACAGAATGAGTGGCGGAAACGTTGTAATTTTTACAAATGAACCACAGTTAAATTGTAAATCAAATTATTTTATTAATTATATTTTACTTTTTCTAGTACAAAACGTTTTTAATTTTTTTTTTTTTTATTGTACTATTATTTTATTTTTATTTTAATCTTGACGCTAAATTTGTAGAAATTACCAAGGATAAAAAATCTGGTGTGACTGGCGCACAGCACACAACTTTCTCTTACCCTTCGGTAAGAGAAAGTTGCGCACTGTGCTGGTCACACCAGATTTTTTGTGTCGAGATATATTTAGTTTCCCATAGCACCTTAGTTTCAAACTTGCATTTTAAATGTTGACTGCTTCAAATAAACTATGGTTTTTTTTTCAAAATTTTTTTTTTTTTTTTTTTTTATAAAAAACATTCACACTTTTTTCTCATTCACACTCACACTCACACACACATTCATACAGTCTTTTCGGCAACTCAGGCCATATAAGACTTTTTACGATATCCGTTATTAATAAATGTACATATATGGGGTCCAGGCATTCTTATTTAAGCCATTTGGTATCCAATTGGCTTAAATAAAATCATCGGACTGCCTGGGGTCCGAACCCGCGACGTTTGGTATAGCACGCTAACCTCTACGCCATGCCCCGAGGGCTTTCAAAATTTTAATCTCATATTTGGACATTTTATACACAATATAGATTCGTAAATAAATACAAAATTCCATAAGAATTGGAAAAAAAAATTTTAAATGCGTAAAAAGTTCCAAAGGGGACCCCCTTTTGAATCGAAATTAACATACAAATCCCTATAGGAAATTAACATTGGCCAAATGCGAAGATTAGGTGGAAAGTTTAAAACGCGTAGAAAGAGAGAAGATAATTTTGTGAGAAAGAGAGAGATATATATGTTTTCTCCGAAACAATTACAGGCAGAAATAAAATAAAAATAAATGGGAATTTAAATAATAATTGATTTTTAATCTAATAAAAAGAAAAAGATTTAAATTCCGTTACCATGGCAACCATTTCTCCTATCTTTCCTATGAAGCACAAGAGTAAAGTGTGCTTCAAACAATTTTGAGGGCAAAACGAGAATATACATTTGAAAGAGCATCTAATAAATAATTGATTTTTGAATTTTAATCAAAATCGTTAGAGCGAATTTTGAGAAAATCGAAAAAAACTGAAAAAGTACATCAGTAAAGTACTAGTACTTTTTGGCCGATTTTGATTAAAAGCTTATTTTGTCGGTCCCGGGGGGTGTTTAACTTAAATATAAAATTTCAGCCTCATAGCTCAATTCCTTCATGCTTAAAATTGAACACACACAGACACACAGACAGACAGACAGACACACAGACACACAGACAGACCATGTCGCGAAAACCACTTTTTTGGATTCAGGGGACCTCAAAACGTGAAGATCCATCAAAATCTCGACATCGAATTTTTGACATGAAACCAATACTTTCTCTCTATATATATATTACATATATACATAGGTAAGAGAAAGTAAAAAAAAATATAAGAATGATAGCAGACAGGCTGGACAAGAGAGAGTCATTGATTTTCCGAAAATCCAATCACGCCAAAGGGCTTCTAACCTTGTCTGTTCAGGACAATCTTGAATCCCTTCATCTTCTTCCAAGGATCCCCCTTCTTCATTTACCAAATTCAATACAATTTTTAGATAATTAAAATATAATATTAGTAATCAAGAATATTTTTCTATATATTTTCTTCCTTAAGGAGGTTCAGGAGCGACGTCTAAACGTAGTGGCCTTTTGTTTAACCATATTATAGAGAAAAAGGATTTTTTTTGACATGTGTTTTTCTTTTTCAGTACCCAGTATCGTGGTCCACAACGGGGCAACGTCACCGGGGGGATCCACAATGGAGGGGGAATGGCTGCTACTCACCGAGCTCTCAATTCTCAGGCAAGAAGCCACAACAATCCATGTCGAATACTATTTATAAGGTCAACGAACAAAAAGGGATTTCAAAATAAAAATTAACATTTAACAAATTCCGACTATGATCCCGCAAAATTGGTCTGTCTGCTGAGTTTGTGTTTTCAAAATAAAGATTAAAGGAAATGAGCTACGAGGTTGAAATTTTATTTTTAAGTTAGATACAGTCGATGCCACAAGTGCCTGATGGTTAGGGAGTGGGGGGGGGGTGGTCAAAAACCTCAAAGATTTTAAACTTTTTTCGTATATTCATAAACTAAGCATATTTTGTGTACCATAGTCCTATGCAAAGTTGTAGAGCATTAAATTTTCTAAGATTTGGTACATAAAACGAATGGGTAAACCCAATATTAACAGAGATACAGCCGGTCTAAGACAAAATTTGGTCTACACATTCATTTTATGTACCCAATTTTAGCAAATTTAATGCTCTACAACTTTGCATCGGACTATGGTGGACCACATATGCTTAGTTTACGAAATATAAACGAAAACAAAAGGTCCAAAATTTTTCATGTTTTTGCACCACCTTCCCCCCCCCCCCCCTCCAAGTTAGCACAGGGTCCTCGAGATCGAGGACTTACGATGGACATGCTAGAACACTCCCAAATAACCTGTAAAAATTTCATTAACTTCGGAATTTTTTCCCAAAACCCCTACTATTTTTCATTGCATTTTGGTTTTAAAAAAATGTCGTTAATAAATCACTACTAATGTTTAAATTAAGGACGATTTTTATAAATCGAAAAAACTCGCTGTAAGTAAAAAAATCTGGTGTGACTGGAGCACCACACACAACTTTCTCTTACCTTTGGTAATCGAAAGTTGTGTTCTGTGCTTGTCACACCAGATTTTTCGTGACGGCATATATTTAGTTTCCAACAATATGGTACATTCGAATTTCAATTTCGAATTTATAAGTATGGGAAGCCCCCGGGTTTGGCGTAGTAGGTAGCACGCCTACCTCCTATACCAAACGTCGCGGGTTCGGACCCAGGCAGTCCGATGATTTTATTTAAGCCATTTGGATACCAGATGGCTTAAATAGAAATGCCTGACCCCACAATAGATATATTCTCTACAACGGTTATCGTCAAAGTCTTATATGGCCTAAGTTGCCGAAAAGACTGTATGAATGTGTGTGTGAATGAGAAAAAAGTGTGAATGTTTTTTTTAAAAGAAAAAAGTATGGGAAAATATTTATATTTTGTTACCATGGCAACAGTTTCTTCATGGAGGGTGCGGTGGGGGGGGAAGGCGAGGCCACGAGCCTTCTGCCCCCCCCCCAAGGGCGGATCCAGAGATGTTTCTCGGGGGGGGGGTAATCTGGTGTGGGCGTATATAGAAATTTTTTTTCGGGGGGGGGGGGCTGTTCTCAAAAGTTTTTCTACGAAAAATTTTGTTTTTCGCGGAACCAAAAAAATTTTTCATGTGCCGTTCGCGGAACCAAACATTTTTTCGTGTGCCGTTCGCGGGACCAAAAATTTTTTTCAGCCAGAAAAATATTTTACCTTTTTTTTAGAGACACTAAATTTTTTTCGTCCGCGGAACCAAAAATTTTTTATGTGCCGTTCGCGGAACCAAATTTTTTCACATGTTCCGTTTGCGGAACCAAAAATTTTTCATGCTCCGTTCGTGGTTTCTAAAATTTTTCCCGTTTTTCCAAATCTCGGGGGGGGGGGGGGTAATTACTCCCTTTACCCCCCCTTGTATCCGCCCTTGCCCCCCCCCCCCCCCAGAAAGCTCCCTGCCCTAAGACAAATTGAGAAAATATGGGGCTTTCCAGGCTCCCCGGAAGATAGTTGGTCTCATGCCCCCCCCCCCCCCAGCCAAATTCTGTAGTTACGCCCATGCGTTTCTATGCTTTTCTATGGAGTACAAGAGTAAAGTGGTCTTCAGAAGATTTCAATGACAAAATGAGAATATACATTTTGAAGAGAATCTAAAAAATAATTGATTTTTGAATTAAAAAAAAAAAAAAAATCGTTGGAGCGAATTTTGAGAAAATTGAAAAAAATAAAATAAATAAATAAAAAGTGCATCAGTAAAGTACTAGTACTCTTTGGTCGATTTTGTTCAAAAGCTTCGTGTCACGTCCCATGGGGGTGCCTAACTTAAATATAAAATTTCAACCTCCTAGCTCTTTTCGTTCTTGAGATATTTTGTTCCCAGACAAACGCAAAGACAGACAGACCATGTCGCGAAAACCACTTTTTTGGATTCAGGAGACCTCAAAACGTGAAGATCCATCAAAATCTCGACATCGAATTTTTGACATGAATCCAATACTTTCTCTCTCTATAAATTAATATATATATATATAGAGGTAAGAGAAAGTAAAAAGAAATTTTATTTTAATTTATTATATGTAAAAACAAACCTGAGGCAATATAGATTTGTCTTTTTTTCGATCTTACAAATAAATTAAATTATAACTCACCCCTTTCTTTTTATGTTGTTCTCTTTTATCTTCCCCTATTCTGTCTGGTTTTTATTAATCAAATAGATAAAAAGACAAATTCTTCTGCTTTGTATAATTTAAAGACAAATCGAATTTGTACGAATATCGATATTATCTTTGTTGAGTAATCACCCCTCGTCTTCGCGCCACGTGTATTTATTTGTTAAATCAGATTTCAGGTATTTTTTTTATGATAAAGGAAATTACTTTTTTAATTTATCCCAGTGGGCTTAATAAAATTGTTTCTTAAATTACAAATTCCTTTTATAACATTTATTGATTTTCTTAATATTTTTTTTTTTAGTCTTTTCAACTCTTTAGGCAATTTAGACTCCATAAGATACTCATTATTACTTTCTCTTACCTCTATTTAAGTTAGTCACCCGCCCTCGGGGCTTGGTGTAGAGGTTAGCGTGCTAACCTCGTATACAAAACGTCGCGGGTTCGGACCCCAGGCAGTTCGATGATTTTATTTAAGGCATTTGGATACCAAATGGCTTAAATAAGATTGCCTGAACCCCATAATAGATAAATTCATAAATAACGGTTATCGTCAAAGTCTTATATGGCCTAAGTTGCCGAAAAGACTGTGTGAATGTAAGTGTGAATGAGAAAAGTGTGAATGTTAAAAAAAAAAAAAAAGTTAGTCACCCACCTAGGGCGTGAAAATAAGCTTTTGATCAAAATCGACTAAAAAGTACTAGTACTTTCCTGATGTACTTTTTCAGTTTTTTTCGATTTTCTCAAAATTCGCTCCAACTCCCGGGGCCCTCAGGGCTCAAGTAAAAACCGAGAAATTTAGATAAAAAGAAAAATTTAATGAAAATTTGTCTTTGAAAGGGCCCGGGGCTCTCAGTGTTCAGAGATATACGGTATTTTAAAAATATTTTTATGTATGGACGACGAGGTTATTTAAAAAGTAAAAATGAGTTCGCCCCCCCTCCCGAAAAAATTCAATATACACATGTGGCACAAAATGTATATAGGCCCCCTCTTCTAGTGACGCCCCAGGCCCCCAACTGTCACGGTACGCCCCTGAAAAAAAGATGATTGAATTTTGGCGCTAATAATGTTTTTATTTGTAAGTTATATCTCACTTCACTAGATATACTTTTGTTGCTATCATAATTACTAATTGTAATTATATTCTTTGACATTTTTCAACTAACCCAACTAACGTAATGATTAATTTAACGCGTGTTTAACTATAAATGAATTTACATCCTAACCAAAAAGTTATTTCAAGTGAAAATTGAAGATATCCCATCAAATTAAACAAGTAATATGTTTTAATAATTTCTTTTAATTTTTCTACTGTATAATAATTGCAGAAAATTCCTATTCATCGCTTGCTATTCATAAGAAAGTTTTGATTGTAGGAAAATTCTATATATGTTTATAGATTTAGTCGGTAGAGGCTTATAATTAAATTGTTAATATGTCTAAAAATATTGTTAAATAAATTTACACCATTCCACATTTTGTCTAAATATCGATTTTAAAAAATTTAACAAGTTGAGGTGTGCTTAAAACGTCTCAATGAGAATATTCATTACAGGAAATTTGCAATTCTAACTTGTTCAGGTCCCAAGTGAACATTCATTATTTACCAAGTCAAATAATTCATCTAGTCTAAAGAAATTTGTTTTTTTTTTAACATTGTCTTATCAAATGAATAGTTTAATGTCTCTATTTTAATACCTTTAAAACTATCATTCTTTTGATAGAAAAAAATAAATAGCTAAATTTTAAATTATTATTAAAGATTGAATCAATTTTTGAAATAATTTCTTTTCTTTTTCTAGTTTTTGCAACAACCCCAAAAAGAAAAATTAAATTAAATTCCCTTGAATCGTTAAAGCTTTTTCTTAAATTAAGCCCTTTAAAGATAATTAATCACTTGACTAATGCTTTTCAGTTAAAAATGAATGTCCGTAATTAAATTATTTACATTCACAATTTTTGATAATTTGTTTTACTTTTCATTTTTTTTTTTTTCAGTAAATTAAAAAAATTCTTGAGGAATTATTTTCACCCTCTTTTGTTTCAGGGGAGCTTTTAGCCCCTTCTTAGTTAAGGCCACTGAGATAATTGAATAATATAAAGATGGCTCATTAAGCAGCTCGGAAACACAAAAGCCAAGTCATGTCGGCTCTGATCCTTTATTCTCGAGAACTTAAAGGACAGGAAGGCGAATTTGAGATGGCGACTCAAACACAAAGCCAACTCACAACTGAATTTTATAAATACTGATCACATTACCGGGAATAATTTTGAAAAACTTGTTTCTTTCCTAGTTTCATTCTTACTACTTATAATATACTTGGGTATGTTGAAATTATATAATTAGTAAGAAAATTCGATTTGTACTAGGAGATAAAACTTACAAAGTTGTCAACCAAAAACCAGAAATGAGACGGGAAGTTTGGAAGGAGCTGGAGCCAGGGGTCGAAATTTCTTCTAGCCACAGCACCTAAACATATTGCATTGTCCAAACGACTCAGCAGTGTCAATAAAGTGTATTTGCACTCATTTCATGTAGGTGACCATGTCAAAAAAATTTGTATAGATCCTCAGTTTGAAAACAATGGCTCGGGGGCCGGAGACAGCTTGAAAAAACTCCTATGCCAGAAGTAGCACCTCATTCCTGCAAAAAAAAACAAATATAATATTTGGTTAGATTATCTTCTTAATTTCTAATATTATTTGAGAGTCGGAATTATTAAGAAATATTCTATTCTCCATGCCTTTAAAAACCTTATTTATAAGTGAAATATAACATATTATAAATTAGACAAAATATTTGTTTAGGATTTAATGACTGAAAGCTTTAGATGATGTATAACTGGTATATAAACAAAAGCCGCCAATTAATAGTTATTGAGTTATCCAGAATTATTTCGTAGTGTAAATGAAAATAGTCTTTTTCAAATATTTATTGTTAGAAATTTTTATTTCTATTTGACTTTAATTGATGAAACCATTCACTATTTCTAGTCGGAGACGTCCGAGTCGCTCTGCGAATCATCATCAGTCAACGGTGGAACGTCACGCATTAGCCATGGTCAAACAACCTCTCGCACAACATCCCCAACGGAGAACCGATCGACATCTCCTGCAACTGTTGTCGTTGTCACGTCTCGCCGAGATCCCAATTCGGTGACGGAAGAAGCCCCGGATACTCCTGCCAATGCTTCCGAGGAAACTGCTGCTCCCCCTCCGCAGCAGCAGCATGCGCCCCCATTGGCCTTAGCGGCCAAGCCACGGGTACTTGACTTTTAGTATTTATCATTCTCAAAACTACTAGACTTTCTTTTACTGGATCATACTAGGTATTCATATCATTTTTCAAAAAACTATAATCATTTTTACTTTTTCGTATAGTATAAGTATTATTTTTTAATGTTCTGCTAGATTATTTTTGGAAAATGTTTTCATTCCAACAAATGCTCGAAATATCTCATATTTTATTATTATGGGAGTTTTTAATTATAGAGCAGATTTTTGTTATTAATTATTTGATAAAGATAGGGGCAGCCTGGTGGATATTTATTCACCCTTCTTATTAATTATTTATTAAAAATATAAATACTGAACAACGATTCGACTGCTTATTCTACAGTCTTTTTCAAACATTGTGTACTTGCTTGAAGATTAATGAGTGATGCCGAGAAACATATAATTAAAACACCACCATGACGCTGTCTTTTCGGCATGGAAGTAGGGAGGAATTTCCCCAATTGAGTTTTATTCCTAATATTTCAAAGGCACAAAGGCTCTTCTTCTTCAGAGCATTTTATATACAACGACGTCAGCGTGATCTACATTGCTATGAAGCGCTGACGTCGTATATAAAATGCACGTAACGGTCCCTTTGAGGTTGGTTCACTTGAGTCGGAGCAAGTACACAATGTTTGAAAAAGACTGCAGAATAAGCAGTCGAAACGTTGTACAGTATTTATATTTTTAATAAATAATTAAAACAAAAATGTGGTCTACAATTAAAAACTTCCATAATAATAATACTTCAAACCACAAAAGCTTTAATAAACACATCGTATCTTTTAATCCATCATCGAACAGAGAGATATTCCGAGCTTGAAGTCAAGGTATTGCCTTGCTGGTTCTATTATTAAAAAATTCTTCCCCCTTTAAAAGAAAGCCTGAAAAAAGTTTTAAATTTCGCATTATTATATAATAATAAACTATCTACATCATTTTCAAGTATTATTTACCAACGAGTTTGGTTATTTTCCAGTCGCAATCCAAAGTGAAGTTGCTTATTCGTAGTCACGCTGTACGCGAGGAAACTTCACCTCCACCGGACCCAGAAGTGCATCGACATTTGCATTCGCCAACATGTACGACAAACGGGACTTGCGGGGGGCAACTTACTGTTTCCAGAACTAACTCTAGGCATAAATTACGTAATCAGAGCAGTAGTCATGGAAGTATGGAAAGTAGTTCTCCGACTATTTCTCGAGGTGAACTTAATAAAATTTATTTCAACAAGCTTATTTTTTTTTTAAATTTTAATCTAATAATTATATATCTCTTTTTACAGATAGTAGTACGGAGCAATATACTGACAGTACTGGAGTCGATCTCGAGCAATTCATTAAGGAAACATTGAACCGTAACCAAAAAGATCGAGCTCTCCTATTGAAGATAGAAACCGAGTTGACCAGCCTGGCCACGGATAAGAAGTCAGTAATCCTTAGAAAAAATGCTCTAATCTTTTGATTATCGTTGCGCCTACAAAATACAGTGATTTTTTTTTATTTTCATGATTTAATTATCAGTGAAGTTAACGGTGTTCTTCGATAACAAATTTCATCATTTTAAATTTTTAAATTATTCAATGTCACACATATTGGGTTGATGTAACAATTAACCTCAAATTTGTTTAATGTGTTACTACTTGTTTAATGTGTTACTACTTTTATTTCTTTGGCATTTAATTAATAAACACATCGTTCTCTCTTTATGGATAAGAATGCATCTCAAAAATCATTCTTCTTTTGAAAGAGAATCGAAAACTGAGCACTCTTGCGTTTGACAAGTTTTTCTGTGATGAAACAATCAGATTAAAGATGGCTTATAAATATCAAATCGCTTGACACAAGCCTTGAAGAAGAAGAAAGATGAACCAAAATATTGGCGGAACAATTCACCACAATCGTCGGACTCCTCAAAAACACAATTCGCTAACAACTTATATACGATAGGCTTTGTTTTGTTAGAGAGTCCGTGAGGGACACACACCCTGCATTTTTCACACGTTTCCAAGTTGTTTAAAACGACTGAATGGTTGACATTGGATTGTTAAGCCAGCATTTGTGTTGTCCAGATTTCTTCCTCTTCCTCAGCTTAATCATTAAGGCTTCCCTTACCAGATGTGTCCCTCACGGACTCTCTAACAAAACAAAGCCTATCGTATATACATTTTTACTTTTGTGTTTTTGAGGAATCCGACGATTGTGGAATGGTCGAGATTGAATTGTTCCGCCAGTATTGTGGTTTATCTTCCTTCTTCTTTAAGACTTGTGTCGCCCGATTAGAACTTTTTTAAACAATCTTTCAATTTGTTTTAACCGATTGTTACTTCGCCGAAAAGCTCGTTCAGATCTCGAAATGAACATAATGCTCTATTGCTTTTTGCAGAAAATCATATTCATGTTCGAAATATGGACGATGTTATGTACGAAGGAACCAAGCGCCTTTAACCTAAATCTGAGATAAGGTTTCATTTCATTTGCACAATTGTAAACAAAACCAATGGCAATGACTTTTTTTCTTGTTTTATATAAAAAGTGCACAAAGTAATAATATTGTGATTTAAATAAAGAGGTAGATCTTCTTTTTCCCTACAAGATGGCTATCTTATATCCATTTCAATCATAATGGCGCTTAGTTCCTTTATGCATAACATCGTCCATATTATATAGCGAACATGAATATGATTTTCGACATGCAGCAGTGAAGAATGTGTTTATTAATTAAAATGAATGTAACGGTATAAACAAACAGTAAAACTTAAAACAAAATCGGAGTTTTATATGAACCGAATAGATATCGGATTATTTATTTTTTGTCATTAGTTACTTGTATACTCGATGTTTCGTAAGCGCACCGACGATCAGAGAGATGTAGATGTCTAAAATCGTTATAAATGATAGAAAAGAAATCAAGGCCTAAATCTGTTTTTGTCTATAGCAAAAAAAATGAAAAATAACTTATTTTGAATTCACAAAGAGGGGAAACAATTAAAATCTTTCCAAGTCCAAATGACATTTTCAAAACAATAAAATAGTCGTAAAAATAAGGCAGCCGAAAGACTCTTTGAATATATTATTACAGGCTATTAGAATAAATCTTGAATTAGAAAACCTCGATGGAGGGAATTTTTTGTAGATACGATTTTTTATTCTTTCATTTATTTGATATTTACTTTAAATTTAATAAGAAGGAAATAATTTTTTCTTCTACACTCTCAAAAGTAATTGGTTATTTAATTGGCATTTAAAAAATTTAATTACCATTAACTTAAAGTCACTTATCTTATCTTATACTATTAAACGAACAATGAATGTATGTTTGTTTGTAAGCACATCAGTTCTCGAAAACGGCTCTATTTTTTTCAAAATTTTAAATATAAACTATTTTCGGTGCCCAACAGAATGTTTTTAAGCCTCCTTTTAAATAATTAAATTTATATTTTTCCTTTCTAAAAAGTGGATCCGCGTCTTTTTGAGATTTCAAATGCTATTTCTTTTCTTTAAAATACGAATTCTTCCTTATATTTATATTATTTTAAGTTATCAACTTTTAAACTTTTCCGATCAAATTCAAATAGAATTTGTTCATTTGTTTTCAGACGCAAAGAGTACAAGTTTGCGCAAATGTCCTCATATCAGCGCATGCTTGTCCACCGGGTGGCTGCCTTCTTTGGAATGGATCATAACGTGGATCCAACAGGTCTCGCTGTCGTAGTGAACCCAACGAAAAACACCCGAGTGCCCGAAATGCGCTTTAAAGATCAATTACGTGATGATCTCACACTGCCAGAGGATCCTCCACGTCGTTCCATCCTTAAAAGGGATTCATCCTCATTTGAGGACGGCACCTTCAAGGTGAGTTTTTCATCTCTGAAAGAAGAGAGCGTTTTTAAAAAGTTGTGCTGCTCAAGCGGCTGCTCTCTAGTCGTATTCTGTCTTGGTCAATTTGGAATCCAATTAGAATTTATAATCAAGTTTTCATAAAACATTATTATGTATGAATTATGCATTCAATGCAATGCTATTTTTATTTTTTCCTCATGCCGCTTTAGAATCAAATGATTTTATATTTTTACAATCAAAGTGGACTCGAAACTACTTCCATACTTCCTTATATTTATGAACATTAAAAGATAAGAATAATATGCAAGTCGTGTTGGGGATATCCTGTTAGATTTTAAAAAATAAGCTTTTTTATAGTTTATTTTAAATTAAAATACATTTTGGAATTGAAAATTTTTTGTAAAAATTGCTTAAATTGATTTCTTGAAGATATATCTAGGAAGTTAACTTTGAATTGCGGAATGAAAAGTGCAGTTATTAAACAATTTTTCTTTGTTCAGGATCAGAACAAGATGACTGCCCAATTATTTCATTGTTTCGGTCATAAAGTCGCCGTCATCGGATTTACAAAAACATTAGCATGATAGCTCTACAACGAAATCAATTCCTACCATCAAAATTTACCAAAGATCTCTATTTAAATGCGGCGAATTAATTTCGTTGTAAAGTCCTCATAACAATGTGAATATATTTTTATATTTATATTGATACTAGTATATTCTTCCTCGGGCAATCAATAACAGTTGGTATTTACTAGTACCTAATACAATTATATATATACAGAGGATGGACAAAATAATATGAACACCGGACATATAGACAATATTTGCTTATTAATAATGTGTTGAGCCATCATTTGCTTGTAGAAATTATTACAGGTTATTTGGGGTTACTCTAGGATGTCTATCCTAAGTTTTCGACCTCGAAGACCCTGTGCCAACTTGGAGGGAAGAGGGGGGAGGTGCAAAAACAACAAAATTATTGGACTTTTTTAAGTTTTTCGCTTATATCTAGTAAACTAAGCATATTTTGTTCACTATAGTACAATACAAAATTGTAGAGCATTAACTTTGCTAAAACGATATACAGTCGAAACTTTGTCAGTCTTGCACTTTGATCGGTCGTATATTGGGCCTATAAATTCGTTTTATCAACAAAATTTTAGCAAATTTGATGCTCTACAACTTTGTATTGTACTATGGTGCACAAAATATGCTTGGTTTACGAGATATAAAATAAAATAAAAACTAAAAAAGTCCTAAAATTTTGAGGTTTTTGCCCCCCTCCCCCTCTCCAAGTTAGCACAGGGTCTTCGAAGTCGAAAACTTAGGATAGACATCCTAGAGTACCTCCAAATAACCTGTAATAATTTCTACAAGCATGGCCCAACACATTATTATTAAATAAATATCAGTTGTGCTTTAGCATTCAGTGTGCGTGGAGCTCCTAGCATCGAGCGCTCTCTCACTCTCAGATAAGAACTTTGTTGTTTTCTCGTTTTCATATTTGTTTTGCTATTTTTAATTTCAATAAAATTTTTATCGGCCTCTAATTAGTAATTATGCTCTGGCAGGAAGGGGGGGACAAGGAGTCCCTCCCTTCTGATATTGGTGATACATCACATGAGACTCACTTCCCCCTTTTGCCGAAAAAGCGACCAAAGCCCACTCATTACGACCAGCTTTTTCTGAATTCTACTCATGTTGAGAAACCTCTACCTCGGTTTCTCGTTATCGCCCATACTGATAAAGATAAAAAACTCGATAAAGTATCCCCCTTTTTGATTAATAATGTTATTACTAGCAATGCGGGACAAGTGAAAAATATAAAGAAATTGAAAAATGGAACTGTTTTGGTTGAGACTTTTGACAACAGACAATCTAGGGGCGTTCTTGAAATAAAATATTTAAATAATAATCTTCCGGTATCTGTTCAGCCTCATCAAAAATTTAATAGTTCTAAGGGAGTTATTTACTGTGAGGATTTAATTGAAATTTCGAAAGAAGAACTCCTAAGTGAGTTTCAAGACCAAAATGTTATTGATTTACATAAGATAACGAAGAAAGTTGGAAACCGGGTAATCACTACTCCATTGATAGTCCTTACCTTTTCGACGCCTACTTTACCCCTAAAAATAAAAGCCGGTTTTTATCATCTTACAGTAAGGAAATATATAAATAATCCGATTCGCTGTTATAGGTGTCAAAGATACGGGCATAGTACCAAGTGGTGCAAATCGGAAGTCGAGATCTGTTGTTTCTGTGGCCAAATTGAGCATAAAAATGGCTCTACTGTTTGCGAATTTCCAACGAAATGCCCTAATTGTAATGGCCCACACCCTGCATATTCCAAAGAGTGTCCTATTTTTATAAAGGAAAAAGAAATCATGAGCCTCTCCTCAGAAAGGAACATTTCTTATTTTGCTGCTAAAGCCCAAGTTGAGAAACGACAAAATAATGGAAAATCGAATAATTCATACGCATCTAATCTTCAAAATGGATCCAATCGGTGCTTATCTTGTGAGAGTCTGGAGAAAACAGTTAAGATTTTAAATGATAAGATAATTTTTCTTACGGATCGGATAGAAAAACTCATTGTTGAAAATAATAAAAGTAAAAATCATAAAGATCAAGATAGTGAAGTGTTAGCAGTTACTAGTGAACCGAAATCGAATTTCCCCAACCCACCCATAAAGCCCTTGACAATTAACTTAAGATCAATTACCGGCTCTAAATCGAATATGAGTTACTCTAGTGGCTCTGAAACGGAATCTAAGAGTCAAGCCTTTTCTGCGGTTAAAAATAAAAAACCTTCGAATGTTAAGTTTAAAAGCAAAAGGTAACTTGCTTATAAGTGAAGTTCGTACGTAATATTAGAATAATATTTCCCTAAATTTTATTGAATGCCCAGTGACCTCTATCTTATGTTTGTTAATATTATTTATCAATAATTTCTATTCTTCGTAAAGGTAAATAAATAATTAAATCACTTCTGTTTTTGAACTCAAATGGCATATTCTACAACACTAATATCTTGGAACTTAAATGGATTTTATTCAAAACATGAAGAAGTGAAATTATTGCAAAACGAATATAATCCCATATGTATGTGTCTTCAGGAAACGCTATTTAGACCTGAGCATAAAGTAAATTTTAAAAATTATACTATCTATAGAAAAGATGTTGCTCAAGCAGTTAGATCTCACGGTGGAATTGCTACATTTGTAAGGGATGATATTAGCTCTTGTGAAGTTAATATAAACACGCATTTGCAGGCAAATGCGGTTATCATAAAAATTCCAAACCCTATCACAATATGCAATATATATCTCCCTCCCGATATCTTTTTTTCAGTAAAAGATCTTGAGGACATTGTTAGTCAATTAGGCAGGTCATTTATAATCACTGGTGACATAAATAGCAAAAATTCGCTCTGGGGTGATAATATAACGAATACCAAGGGGAAGATATTTGAGAACTTTATTCTAAACAATAATTTAACATTATTAAATGATGGCTCAAGTACCCATTTTTCATCTGCACATGGAAGTTTTTCCAGCATTGATGTGTCGGTTTCTTCTCCTAGTCTTTATCAGGAACTAGAGTGGTCCACACTAAATGATCTTCACTCCAGCGATCATTTCCCAATCTTGATCTCATTTATTAATAAGAATTTCTCTTATAAATCACATTCGAAGTGGGTGTTAAAGAGAGCTGATTGGACACGTTTCAATAAACTTTTTAGATTCGAGTACAACACATCCCAAGACCCTTCAGAGAATTTAATTCAATTTGAAACTCAGATCATAGATGCTGCCGAAACCTCTATACCTAAGAGTAAGTGTAATCCAAGAAAATCATCCGTGCCTTGGTGGAATAAAGACTGTCACCGGGCTATTAAAGAACGCAATGAGGCACTTAATGTTTTTAAAAAATATCCAACTCTACCAAATTTAATAGTATTCAAAAGGGCTAGAGCTCATGCCAGACACATTTTAAAAAATAGCAAGAAGAGCTCATGGCAGGATTTTGTTTCTTCTATTTCACACCTTACTCCAAATGTAGTAGTATGGAACAAAATAAAAAGAATTAAGGGATCAAACTCATCGCCAATCAGTTCAATCTTATTGGATGGTGAGGTTGTGACGAACCCTTATCTGATTGCAAATTCATTTGCGGAATTTTTCACGCAGGTTTCTTCAACCGAGAATTACAATCTGGATTTTTTCTTTAGGAAAGCCATGCATGAACAAAATAATTTGAATTTCACCTCGAATGATAGGGAAACGTACAACTTACCTTTCAGTGAATGGGAATTAGATACTGCCATTAATAGCACCAGGAATACTTCTCCTGGGCCAGACAGGATTCATAATTTAATGCTGAAGAATCTGAGTAGTGTTTCGAAAAAAGCCTTTTTATTTTTATTGAATCAGATCTGGTCACATAACTTCTTCCCAAAAAATTGGAGAGGAGCCATCGTGGTTCCAATTTTAAAACCTAATAAAAAGAGGGACAGGGTTGAAAATTATAGGCCTATTTCAATGACCAGCTGCGTATGTAAGATCCTAGAGCGGCTTGTAAACAACAGATTGGTCTGGTTACTGGAAAGCAGGAATTTAATTTCCAATTATCAATGTGGATTCCGACGAAATAGATCTTGCATGGATCAACTGGTGAGACTTGAATGTTATATCCAGAATGCTTTTATGAGAAAAAATCATGCTGTTGCGGTGTTTTTTGATATGGAAAAGGCCTTTGACACAACCTGGCGCTATTTGATCCTCAGGAAGATTCATGAATGGGGATTTAGAGGGCATATGGCCTATTTTATAAACAATTTTCTAAATGACCGGACTATTCGTGTCAGGATTGGAAACACTCTATCTAAAGAAATGGTTATGGAGAATGGTATCCCGCAAGGGAGTGTCCTTTCCGCTACTCTGTTTTCAATAGCCTTAAATGATATCGTAAAGTCACTTGGTTCTCAGGTTCAATGCTCCTTATTTGCTGACGATTTAGCCATATATTTGAGTGCCAAAAGTATGGACTACCTGAGGAGTAGACTGCAAACCGCAGTAGATAATATTAGCATTTGGTCAAGGGAAAATGGTTTTAATATATCAAAAGCAAAAACGTGTTGTGTTCACTTTTGTCGTTTGAGAAAGGATCATCAAGATCCCGTTCTTACCCTGGACCAGACCCCTATAGTATTTAAGGACTCAGTAAGATTCCTGGGTTTAATTTTTGACAGGAAACTCAATTGGATCGAGCACATTAAGTTTACCAAGAATCGATGTATTAAAGCCCTGAATGTATTAAAAGTACTAGCTAACACCACTTGGGGTGCTGATTCTTTAAGTTTACTCCGTGTGTACCGTGCTCTTGTAAGATCCAAGATAGACTATGGGGCCCCTATCTATGGTTCGGCTAGGAGCTCCGCCTTAAAGATGCTCGATTCAATTCATAATCAGGGCCTTCGGATCGTTCTCGGTGCGTTTAGGACCAGCCCTCTGCCAAGTTTGTATGCAGAATCGGGTGAGCCGCCTCTATCAATTAGAAGGGAAATTTTGGGAGCAAGTTACATCAGTAAAATAAAATCTTTTAATTCACATCCGACTTATACGTCTATTTTTAACGCCCCTTTACAGTATCTTTATAGTATAAAGCCGAAACATACGGCTCCTTTTGGTATTAGGTTTAGGGAACTAATAGAACGCTTCCAAACCAAGCTGGATTCTGTTATTCAAGTGATACCTTTTCCCACTGCTCCCTGGGAGCTCTCACGACCCCATATTGTTTGGCAACTATCAAATTTGAAGAAACAGAACACAAACCCAGTAATTTATAAGAAGCTTTATCTGGAAATTATTAATAAACTTTTTTCTAAACATTTAATAATATTTACTGATGGATCTAAATTTGGTCATCAGGTGGGATGTGCATTTGTCATGGGAGATATAGCGAAGGCCTTTAGGTTGGCCGACGATACATCCGTCTATACGGCTGAAATCAAAGCCATCCATTTAGCTCTCTCTTGTTTAGCTAACAAAGGATGTACCCAGGATATTGTGGTATGCTCTGATTCTAAGAGCTGTTTGATGGCCTTGGAAAGAATGAATACCTGTAATCCAATTCTACAGCAGATCCATCTCACAAGCAAGATTCTAAGTGATAGAGGAGCTAAAGTTTCATATATGTGGGTACCAAGCCATGTAGGAATTCCCAAAAATGAATTAGCCGACATCTATGCTAAAATGGGAACCAAAAAGACCAGCCCAGATTTTCATGTTTATATATTTGAGGACGTCAAAAAGTTAATCCAAGCCAGTATAGTGGACAGATGGAAGAGGGAGTGGATGGAAATAAGTAATAACAAATTGAAAGAAGTCTTACCAGAAATTGTAGGATATGAAAAAACTACACTGACTAGAAGAGAGCAAGTCATTTTTACTAGGCTTAGAATTGGTCACTGCAACCTGACTCATAGTCATCTGCTTCGTAGTGAGAGCCCACCATGGTGTACACTGTGCGACCAAAGGATTACAGTACATCACATTTTAATTGAATGTCCTTTATATAGAATTGAGAGAGAGTTATATGGCATTGGTTCTATGGACATTTTAAAAAGTGAGGACGGTCTGGAAAACTTGATAAAGTTTTTTACTGCTATAAAGCTTATTAGATTAATATAAAGTTAAATTTACATTTTCGCCACTTATTATATAATTATTAAACTATTTATTTATTTATTATATTCTATTTGTTGTTGTTGTTAACATAATTGATTGTTATTGTTAATATTTAAGCCTGTAATACCTAGCCTAATACCTGCATTGTATGTAATTGTCATATTGTATGATTGGAATACCCGCATTGTTAAGTCTGTAAAGAATGGTGGCGCTAATATGGCCCTGGCAGTCGAGGCGCCCTTGACAATAAATTAAAAAAAAAAAAAAAAAAAAAAAATTAAATAAATATTGCCTATATGTTAGGTGTTCATATTATTTTGTCCAACCCCTATATATATATTTTCGATTGCTCCACCAATTTTTAAAAATATTTTTATAATATTTAAGAGGGACACTTTGTGAAATAATTTGCGCATCAAATTCAGTTGTCTTGTTCTAGTCTTAAAAAAAGAAAAATTTTCTGCACTTTTAATCTCGCTACTCAAATTACCTTCCTCCATGTCGTCAACTTGTGCTGTTCTTTTAAAAAGGATTTAGATCAAACTTGGAATATTTAAATTTGCTCCCACAATAATTTGAATATTAGAAGGAAGAAGATCAATCAAAGGGAAAAATCATTTTAAAATAGAAACTACAACTAAAGCAATTTTTTCTATTTTCATTTGGTTCTCAACAATTCCAACAAATTTCGTTTTACAAATTCACTCGAAAATGTATTTTTTTTTTTTTTTGTTGAGATTGGTAGAACCTTTGAGTTATAAATAATTAGAATTAAGAGCATCTACAAAACTTTTTAAAATTAATTTATTATTTTGATGTTTGCTCTTAAAAAAATAATTTTTAATTTAAAATCTTTAAAAATATATAAAACCATATTTTGAGTTGAAATTATTATTCAAATAAATAATTCATTAATTTTACCCAGGTCCGCTCTGAAATTTAGGTTTTTTTTTTGAAAATCTATGTATGAGTGTGTGTTTAATGTCTTGTGAAATCCTAGAAAAATTCCTTGACTCCATATTGAAATGAATCTCTATGTACAATATTACCTAGTCTTCTCAAAGAAAGCCTGCCGGCAAAAATAGAAGAAGATCGGTTTTAACAACATTTTTTAAAATTTTAGCCTTGGTTTGTGTCAGAATTGACAACTTGTGGCTACTGCAAAGACTTAGTAATTATCTTGAGATAATAATAGTGATTCCTTTTCCAAGAGTGCATTAATTTCTGCTTTAAGTGAATTTGCAATCGATTGCCTTTACTTCTGGATTAGAGGCTTAAGCCTTATCTTCTCACTATAAATAACTCACGCCATAGCCTCTCTTTCAAAATGGGGACAACTTGGATTCATTATGGCAAATATTTCTCTCATAAATTTCGTTCAAAACTTAAAAAGTAAAAAAATTATATATATAAATTTCCATGATTATTTGAGGAGGCGATTAACCGAGGCGATAAAGCGTTAAGCTTATAATCCTGAGTTGAAGACAACTCGAGTTCAAATACACTTCATGGCAAAAATGATCCAATTCTATTTGAGGAAAGAAACGTTAACCCACCTCAGTATTATTCCCATGAAAGCTACTCCTCAGAGTAACCACAACGTTTCAAGTCTGACTGAACAGAGATCATTTGATAAAGAATTTGTATTTCAATATGGAGTTTATTTTAGAGGAGCTTGAATTAATTTGTGTTTTACTAACTGATTATTCTCTATTCTTATTAAGTCGCTAAAAATCCCCTATTTTGAAGCAAGTTGCTGTTTGTAAATTGATAAGGCAAGTACTAGACAGGTTACAGCAATAAAACAAATCTTTTATATAACAAAACCGAAAAAAACAATACTTTTCCACTTACTATTATTATTATTATTATCCGTAAAAGTAAAATTAGATTTGAGCTGATTTTACTACTTTTGGTTTTTTTTGTCTTCATGTTTTTGAACATGATATACAGTATATATATATAAATCTGGTGTGACTGGTCGCACAGCACACAACTTTCTCTTACCTTTTGGTAAAAGAAAGTTTATACTTGTCACGTCAGAATTTTTTGTGTCGTATATAGTTAAGAGAAAGTAAAAATTATTGAAAACTTGCTTACACCTATAATTTGTTTATAT